>JANIJG010026291.1:0-56559 GCA_024611175.1 Megaceryle torquata | reverse complement strand
AAAAAAATATATTTTAAAAAATTTTGTTGTGTGATGAATTAGTCTTTTTTTTTTTTTAAAACCTCCCATTGTTTTTTTGTTTTTTTCTTATTGTTGATGGGGGGGGGGGGGGGGAAGAGTAAGAGTCTATTTTCCACATTTTTTCTGCTTGCTATCGTTTAAAAAGCAGCTTTGAACCTTGTTCATGGCTTTCCCAGATTTTGCTGTTAGCTGCCAAGTCCCTGTCAGATTGAAATTGAAACGGCAGAAAAAAGATTTTCAACATACTTTTTCTGCAATTTTTTTCTGTCTTTCACCTCTAATGAAACGACCTTTAACTTCCCCCTCAGCCTACACTAAGCAATGCTGAGTTTTATACCCTAAATTTCAACTACTTTATTAAATTAGCTACAAAATGGATATTTAAGAATGAAAACAAAAGTAATTTTAAGTGTCTATGAAGCTTTGCAATGCTTGTATTTAGATGCATTTCAGAACTTTTTACTTGAAAGACAAAGATCTCTGCACTTGAGAGACCTTGCCTCTTACTCAATGCTCATCCAAATACACATAATATTTTATTGTAACAGATCATTGTTAAAGCTAGCCTCATTTTACTATATTTATATATATATAGTTACCAGTTCATGCTTTAAATCTGCAGTCATTTGCCAAGAAATAATTGCCTTGTTATTGAAAAAATGAATTGGCTTAGCTACTTCAATTCAATGTTCGGCTTTTACATCCTAATGGAGTATATATAGAAATTGCTTATTGAAATACACAGAATGAGAAAGTCAGACTTACCAGCTCATTCTATTTTTATACCTTATACAACGTTCAACACTTTACTCTGATGAAATGTGCTTCAGTCCCTTGTTGCACTACCTAATGTGCCAGTATTTCTTGCTACATTAAATTTTCCTCTGTATGGTGTTTAATGGAAAAGATGCTCACCAGCATAAATATCTCTAAAGCTAACAGTAAAAAATAATAAATAAATAACATATGCACAAGGGAACCATGGGATAAGTTTACAGGAGACAGAGAGTCATAATCACATGTCTGAACTACTTGACCCATTATTGGCATGTAGCAAAATACACACTAGTAATTATGTGGGTATCCCACATGCCCACATGTTTCTGAACTGGGTCAACCTATCTCTAACATTGTAAATATTTGTAAAGAAACTATGAGTTTGGGGATATTACATCTGACAGGTTGTGATATGACCTGTAAGACAGATGTATATAAGAACATATACACACCTAGCACACATGATTTTATGTGACTGTGGTGCTTATCAAATAAAATACTTAATAGGACTGGTTAGAGCCACCACACATAGCACAATTAGATACCACAATTTTGCCTATCGAATTCCACCAATATATCTCAACCCTGACTCTTCACACCTCTGGTATTCCAGTCTGAGACATCTCAAGTAAATTTCATGTAAATAAAAGTCTAAAAATTTACAGGATGTGATAACAACCTTTTGCTTTCCTTTCCTACTAGTAAGATAGGTTAAGGCTTTTATCTTAGTTTAGACATGAAAAACAGAATATCATGTAAGCCTGGTAAATGGTCTTCCTTGATATCTTTTCCTAGATAGCATTTAAATACTTTAAAAAATTCCCCCCATATAATATGTGCAGTGATGGTGTAAGAATTTATAAAGGAACTAATAGCAAATCTCATTCATAGAGTTGTTTTGATATGCCACTTAGCTGATAAGTCTAACACTGAGCCTCTACATTTTCTTTGTTGTTGCATTTGAAAGATTTTCCTGGTTCACTGAATGTTACTCTCCATCATTTTATAATCCTTGACAGGTGTTTTACTTTCTGTATTATGAAATGTCTTTGTAATAAGCTCCAAAAAGCAATAATGAAAATATAAATAATTTTTGGTTTGCATATGACTCCTTTGCTTGCCAAATGTGATTTTCTTGGCAGAAATCAAGCCATATAGGTTAAGTGTTTTCAAAGAGTAAGGATAAAATTTGTGCTTGATTTTATCTTCTAATCTGTATTTTTATTTGTTTGTTCTGCAAAAAATGCAGTGATACTAATTGGTTAATTTCTATAAGTATTTACACAAAACCTTGTGAATTAAATATAGAACCACTTTTGAGGTTTCAAGACAACAGGAAAAACTGAGATAAGGAAGCCACCTTTCTTACCTTTTTGCTTCTAAGAATTTGTCTCTTACTGCTGTTTTTTCTGCTTGGAAGCTTTTTGAGGCATGCCTCAAAATATCAACAGGTAAGAATAATAGGAATATGTGTAAAATTAGAACTGAAAACATGTCCTTTCCATGGTGCAGGGGAGGAATGCGTTAACATTATGCCACACTGGACAGAAACAAAAAGATGGATGATACATAGTTTACTTTGATGAGGGCCTCTGCTCAGCTGAGCTGCCCCAAGACCAGGTCCAGGAAAAGTTGTAACTGCCTGCTTCATACTGTTGAGAGATGACAAACAATTTGTGTTTAGTATATTCATCTTAATCTTCCTTTGTACCTTGATCATTTACTAAATTTTGCTCTGTCCTAGGCTCAGAATTATTATACATGGTGGAGGTGGAGGCTAAAAATGGGGAAACAATAAGGAGGAATGTGCACTTGCAGGTGGGGAGTCGGTCCTCTGGCTGAAGGAGGCCTTATAAGAATTATCATCCTGAGTGCAGATGTATGTTGTATCTGGGCATAGTCCTTGAGATGAGCCTAGGGTTTACCTAGAAAAGTAAAAAAGCTATTTCTTGGATTATGTGCATCTTGAAGCAGTGACAGACAGTGACTTTTTCTAAACTATTGTAGCTTTTTTTTGTCTTTTATGTACCTCCAGAGGTGCTTTCAAAGGCAGCAGTGCCCATGGCCAGAAGCTGCAGCACCTAGAGATACTTCTCTTTCTTCTTGCTTTGCTTTGTTTCTGTCAATGTTTTTGTCTTTGGAGATTTTATTTAATTAGCATGTACTAACAATTGCTTCTTAAGGATGTAAACAGTAATTTAAAATTGTGGTTAGACAACTGCCTACTGTAAAATCTTTCTCAAGATGCAACTACAGAAAGGCAAGCAACATACAGACACTTGTAGATAGGTCATAAGAAATGGAGATAAGGGTACTGGAGATCAGTTTCTTCCTATATCATTAACTCGCAGTGCCTACCCTTTGATGTATGAAACATCACTTCTGCTTCCATGTGTGTATAAATGGTCTTGCTGATCATTGGTTACCTCTGTGAAGTGGTGTGATGAATGCAGCTAATTGCAAAATAATAACTAACTAATGGTAATGTGGTTTTGAAAAATGCTAGTATAATTTAAATATGACTTCTTTAAATCCTCTTATGTTAGCGTTCACAAGGCTCAACAGACATTTCAATAAATGGATAGTCACTTAGTATTTACTGTTATAAAGTATTACATGGCAATGTGTGGCTTAATAGTATTTCGAATATCTATACTCATATGACTTATGTATTAATAGCCATTTGGAACCCATACTTGGTGTCTGTCAGAATACAAAGACATCAAGCAATATTCTTTAAACTAGGAAATCTGTCAAAAATTGGGTGCAAACCAGTTTCAGCTTAACAGACAGAAACTTTCAATCTTGAAAATGATTTCAAGAAAAAGGCATTTTAGCAGCCTTTTGAACTCTAACCTGGTGCATAGAACTGCAGCTCTTCCACAAGGTGGGCTTTCAGATTCACTCCCATAACCACTCGCCTCATCACTCCCCATCCACCCCTGTCCTTCACTAAAGAAATCTTGGCAGCTTTTGCTTTCTTCCCATCTCAGATTGATAAACTGTCTTCCAGCTGTCTTCTTTGGGGTTATTGAGTATGTCAAACTTTTGTAATTCAAGAGTAGTTCTGCTTTGTGATAACTCTATCATCACATAAAAGTGAGAAAGAAATAGTACTGTGGTAGCACTTGCTGCTTTGCATGCACCCCCCACTGCGCTCAGAATCAGTGGCACTGGTAACAAACGCGAGGACAGTATTATTAATATGAAACGTAAGCAAATGTAAATCCCGGCTAGAATATGTAAACTGCTATTCTAGTAAAGGGTCTCGGAAGTTTTTGTGAAGATGAATCACATATTTTGGGTGTAACAGTTGTAGTGCACAGACTCAAGGGTTGATTCCTAAGCTTGAAGACACAGTTGTGTTTCACATATGATGCCTAAAAGATTAAGGCATTATAAAATTCCTCAAAAGAGAGTTTGAAATTAAAGAGACTTTTTATGGCTTTAGGTGGGAATTTTCTAGCTATTTTATCACAGTAGTTCTTCTGTACTGAGATGTCAGTTCAGCTGGTAATTGAACTTGCTATTCCTTCAAGACTGGTTTGCTTTTTCTTTTCCTGTTTTTACACTTGTACATAGTCTTCTGCTTTGTAATACTTTTATTTTTCTCAGAAGTGTTGGAAATTGAACTATCTGAACTGTGCAAATGTGGGAATATGATCTAGAAAAGTGCTTTTAAAGAATGCCTTTAAATATTGCATGGAGATCAAGGAAGTTAACTTTTCAGTGTGCTAACCTATTGACAAAACCAAAAAGAAATAATTCATTTGTTTCCTTCTCTGTTGGTAAGATCTAAACAGGACCTGTAGCTGGCTGATAGGATAGGGCTTGGAAAGCACCTAATGACTATTATTTTTTTTTGTATTTTAATAAACCCAGGATGATTGTTTGCCCTTTCTTTACTATGGCAAGAGGTTATAGTGATACTTCTTCTATCCTCCATCTCTCATTCAAACAGGAATTAGCAATTAATAGAATGTGATGATTTTTTAATTTTTTTACTTTACTTTGTTATATTTTAATTTCAACTATTTGAATTTTATTGTTCTATTAAATTCATGGTATATGTATACTTTTAATTTTGAAGGCAATATGGGAACCATAAGATATTTTAAAATATGTTTAACATGTAATTTCACTGCCTTGGTCTAACCTCATAAAATACTTCGTCTCCTAGACAGATGAACTTCCCTTTGGCAGCACCTAATTCCAGTTAGTGTAGGAATATGAGTGGGGGTATTAAATGTGAATTATTTTACTAAATACTCAAGAGTCAGAGATAACTCGGGTCCCTGCCCCAACATAATCTATCTGAAGGTCAGATTCATCCTCTGCCAGGATAGAGCTTGAAAGAGTTTTGATCTTTGACGTGATATTTAGACCTGTCCTGTGAGTTTGTTACTCAGACTACAGCCTCCAGTTCATCTGAAGGAAACATCCTTAGTTTCTTTACATAGAGTCTCTTGGGTCAAAGGGTTTTAAATACTCATTTTGCAATACCAGCCTGAATCCCATTCATTGGGTAATCTCAAAAAAAAGCAATTATCTGCTTTGACCAAAGTGCTCTTTCTCTAGTCTGCCTTCTTGGGAGTACTCTTAACAAAAATAAAATATATCCAGAATCAATACTTTCTTTTCTGAGTCTCCCACCTATTACCAGGGACTCTCCTAGTGACGGATGTGAAGCACCTGGAGTTCTGGTAAGCCAAAATACAGTCTCTCAAACTGGTCTTTAGGAAGGCTCCTCAGAGCAGGACACATTATCTACTTTAGCTGCCTTTGCAGTAAATTTACTCCTTCCCTGTCTAACTTTGTGTTGCCTCTAGCACTCCACTAATCAAGATCTTAAACTGGAAGAGTAAGTGTAGTTGTTAAAGATATTCATAATAATCTGCATTAAGAACACAAGTTTACAAGTTTTATATCTTATCCAGACCTTTTATGGCCAGGAAATTGACTGGTTCACAAGAAAAGAAAAGAAAAAAAAAAGACGGTTCACAAGACCTACTTTTTTTAACAAAAACCTTCTGCTGTCAGCAGCTCAGGAGTCATCTAGGAACACTGTCAGAACACCTTATCTTGGCACATCTACTTTAGGCAGAAATTACCAGAGCATAGGCACCTGAACATTAGAGAAATGTGAACAGAATACTTTTAAACCTTAAAAATGATCACTTCTAGGAATAGGTAAAATTTAGGGCTAGAGTGGGAAGGATTACTGCTTTTCTGAATGTATGCCCTTTGGAAACTCAAGCTATAATTTTCTAAAGGTTAAAGTATTTTTGACGTAAAACAGTTGCTTCATTCAGCATCTTGCCCTACAGTGGCTAAGTCTAGATTTGGATGATCTGTTTCTGGAAGTTTAAGGTCAATCTGGTCTTTCTAAAATCTTAAGTGAAGGTGTCCATGAATATATCATCCAAGGAAAGCTCTAGCCAAATAGGTTGTGCAAACGGCCAGGCAACCTAGGCACATTTTCAACTGAATGACTCTTCTTCGAGCTGAGTCAAAATATGTGACCTTCTGAGCTCTTTCAGTTCTAAAACTTGAGGGCCATGAGAATTACAATGCTGATTTATGTACTGGCCTTGAAGCAGACAAACAAAACAAATAATGCAAGCCAAAATAAACCAACCTACCAAAAATAACCAAAAAAACAAAAAACCTCTGGAGTTTTCCTACATGAATACAGGTTTTCCCAGAAAGTACTATGGAACAAAAGTATTGGCAGACTCAAATAAAGGCAAGCAATGCTGTGCATTCATAGGTAATGCTTAATCATATGAAAATCTATATGTCATATGCATGAATTCCTAGAGAATTTATTTTGAGCAGTGTTCTGAAAATGTTGCTTGTTTAGTACAAGTGCCACAAGGAAACAATATTTCACAAGCAATTATTGAAAAGCTGAGATACAGTGAATGAATGAATCTTTTAATAAAATTTATTGATATAGATGGTTTTATTCTGATTTTTTTTCAAATGCTAAAATCAACTTTTCTTTAAAAATAATATAAAACATTGCTTCATAATGAGATGTCAGCCTTAGTTTTACATATGCTGTAATATGCTCCCTAATATTCCACAATTTCTGGCCATGCCTGGATATATTGAAGTGCCCTTAGCTTTGCCTCAGGCCCTTAGTACCTCCAGCTGTTATATTATTGGCTGATTTACTGGAAAAATAAAGAGTAGAAATACATAAATGAACATTTTTGTTGCTACCTAATCAGCAGAAAAGAGATTATTTTCTCTCTCCGAAGCAGCAAATACTCCTTTTATAAATATGAAACATTTAGAATCAGCAGCAGTCTTATGAGCTGACAGTGTACTGTAGTCTGAATCTTTTCACAATTACATTTAAAATACATTAGTGACACAATTATTAAAATGAATTTATGCCTTAAATAACCAAAATTAAATTCCACAACTGCAATACAAATTATTTAGGTGAATTAAACTCAGATATCTCCTCCTGTTCAGTATTTAATTGCAGCAAATTCAAGCTGGTTCCAGGATGCGTGTAAAAAAAAACCCAACAAAACCCAACCCAAAAAAACCCCCAAAAAACCCCCCTCATGACACCCCTCCATATCAAAATGTTTTGGTAATCATTCTGTTTAAATAGTAACATTTTATTTTTTTAAGCACTTAGATTCTTGATCTGAATCCATATTCATGGAGGTCTGCTGTAATCCACTTTACCACTTAATGTTGCAATTCAAATGTTCAGTAAGAAGCAAAGCCCTCCAGAATAAAGCATGAATATTACCGTGTGGGGCTGTAAAGAGAAGACTATTAGAATATATCACCAACACACTAGGGGACCATTTAGTGCACTGCTCTAAATACATCATTTAATTACAATGGAGACATTACTTCATGTTTCTACTGATGTAAGTATTATTAGAATTCATGATATTCGCAGGCTACTGTGGGCCATTACATTGGCCATAAGCTATTCCATAAGATTTACTACTAAAGGCCCGCAAGGGTATTTGAGCATTCATGGATTCTGTGGCAGTAGGCTTTTATCTAAGACACATAAGTGAGGGACAACCGAGTTATTATCTCTAAGAAACATAGCTTAATATTTTGGATTCTAAAGGTTAAGGTACCATAAATCCTGAATTACTTTGAGATATCACATAAAAAGACATTTTTATTTTATTTTACTCTACTCTGCCTCTTAAAATATTTTATGATGGCAGTTTCTAGAGTTGTACCATGTTGTTTACATTCAGTCCCTGGATGCATCAAAAACACTGACACAGCATTTCCTTTAAACTGTTGTAATGGAGGCAAGCCACATGCAAGGGATATTCCCCCCATTTCTGTGTTCTCATACACGGCATTCCCGGTGTTATTAGTCTGTCACTCTGATTTGATGAGTCACCACAGACTTTCCCACCTCATGGATAGTCTTGTTAGTGAACTAGTGGACAGTGTCTGGCAGGTCCTGCTGGAGACAATAGGTCTATTGTGCATAAGGAAAAGTAAATACAAATCCCTGTCTTTTGAAGCAGATAGCTTGAATTTTTCAGAGATTAAATAATTACTCTCTGCGGAAGCTGGTAATGCAAAAAGAAAAGTGACATTTTCTTCTCTAGATGATCTATAGACCTCTAGCAGTATATGCTCTTAGCTGGGCGTTCATATTCATTTCTTAATTATGATAGCAAACAAGCATCTTGCATTTAACGCTGCTTCTCCAAAATAATTCAGCCTTCCTATGTCATCATTAGGAATCATTATCTAGTTTCTTTATGTACATAAACACAGCTGTACCACATTTCATGCAAATATCACATGGCATATTATGAATAAGGAAAGGTTGTTTTTTCAACTGGACCAGAGCAAATGTTGCTGACACAGTGTGGAGCCACTAGCTGGGCCAGCTCTCTGTACCCTTGGCAGGCAGGCATCCTAGTGCTGCGACCACATGGCTGCTGCTCCAGCATGGAGAGCTGAGCATGGTGCTGCCTTTCCTGTCCAGAAGCACAGCATACATAGACAGGTCTGCGACAGGCAAATTCAAACACCAAGCAGCAGTTCTTTGGTACCAACCCAGAAAGTTTACTCTGTAAGTCAGTCTGCTTTATTTCATGACTGGATGTTGAACTTTGTTGATTTACATGGATAATATTGGGTAAATTATCCTTGACTAGTTGGACGAGGCCCAAGAATATTTTATGTAACCATCACAACAACCCATGCACATCGTAGGGTTCAAAGCAAGTTAATATTGTTTTAGGAAGGCTAGAAATTCAGAGATATCTGCTTGTAAATTATACAGGACAAGAATTATCCTTCTAGTCTACACACAACTTTTTTTTTTCCCCTTCTAAATTCTGCTTTTATCTTGGGCCTATTGATTGCTTACTTAAGAAGTAATGATTGTAAAGAGGAAGTCCTTTGCAATTTTGTGGCTATCAGGATGGCTGACAAAATTTTTCCCTCTACCAGACAGAGGCATAGAAAGATTTGTCTTCTGTAGCATGTACTTAAATGTTAAATAAACAATAAGTTTGGTTTTGTTTCTTGCTTTTTAAATGAAAATAAAAAGTCAAGGCTTTACACCTGTTTTCTGCTAGCTTTCCTTAGTGCAAACTACTCATCCCATGTTAGTTTACCCTGTGTTTCAATGACTATCTTAAAGAATTAAAGAGCTATATGTGACCAAAGAATCAGTTTAGATCTATAGAGCTGGTTCTACTTTTCATGAACAACTTCAAGTCCAAAGTTGTATCTGAGTGTGTCTGTGAAGCCAGAGACTTGACAGAAGTATGGGTTTTTTTCTTGGGCTGCTCCAGAACTGGTGCAGGGTTGGGGAATGGTGGGCTGCCTGCATCATGACAGAGGTATGTGAAGTGCCATAGAGCAATTGCTTGGGTTGCCTTTTGTTCCAGTAGTAGAGTCCGCTGAGGACCGAAATTGATTTTCCTTATGTTAGCATGTGAAGGCTCTGCCCCTTGACCCGCTGCCGGCAAGCGTGCAGGGCACAGAAAGCTGCAGCTTTGCAGAAGTAAGCAGCACTATGCCTCTTATCACCGGCACATTCTTCTTCCAAAATTGTTCTCTGTTCTGTGTTTTTCCTTTCTGCCTTACTCTGCTCTTTGCACTGATGCGGGTTTGTCCCATAAATATTTTGGATGCCTGAAACAATATATTTTTTTTCTTACAATAGCATAATATTTATAAAAAGTAGTAATGGTTGATCTGTATTCATGAACCAGGTAATATGGTGGAGAGCAGTCAAGCATACTGTTAGCAGTTGGTAGAATGGGCCATCTACTCTACACCATTATTTCTGTGCAGCTTAATCCCAGATAAAACATCCTACTCATATGTCAGTTTTGTCAGTGATGATGCAATGATATGTAAAACTGGAGAAAGTGAACAGGGACTACAAGTATAAAAGCAAGCTCAGTGATGACCTATTCATACTCTTGAATAGAAAGACCATAGCTTATACTCTATTTTCAGAAAGTGATGAAATATATATTTTGTTAGAGGAGCCAGTTGATTTAGTCCCCTTTCCTCAAAAATGCCAGATATTGGTAATTCCTTCCCTCCTTCTCAGTTCTGGTGCTGTAGTGAACTACCTCTTATCTTACATCCTACTGCTGCCCAGGAGACTAAACCCCACAGAAATTATGTCACTGATGTGATCAACCCTGTTCTCCAAAATCACATTGGCTTGTTGGGGTCTTTGAACCTTAATTTGTCATACACTCTCTGGGATTTTTTTTTTTTTAAATTTTGAAATTCCACAAAACATAAAAATACATTGAAACTGGAATATAAAAAACAAACTCATGTTTTTTTACCTGATAGGAAAAAAAGAGGGAGAATGTATTAAGCAAAGAAGAATAAGACACGTTTCAATGTCTGCTCTCAGTAGGTGGCACTCTTTCCTCTGAGTATGTGTGAGTTACATATCTCAGCAAGTTTGTTCCCAAGGTTCTTGTTTTAACTCAGAAGCAATAGTGAGGTCTGGCAGTTTGTGGTTGCTGAAGGCTCATGGCACTTTTACTTTTCTGTGTCTTTGCAATTTTTTGTATTTTTGTAATTGTAACCTATGTATCTGTGTTTTCTATGTAATTTCAGAAATATTTGTTGCTCATAATATTCACCACCACCTACAAAAAAGAATTGACATAATGTATTTCCACTTGGACTGACTGAGAAACTCTTCACCAGAGATGTCTGCATATCATTAATTAGTGAAGTTACTGTCTAATCCTCTACAGACTGTAAAATGTATTTGGTCTTTTAATAGGCTTAGAGACACTCCACAAATATAAGATTTCACTTATTTAGCTGTTTTTATTTTTTAATTGTGGGGTAATAAAGGAGTAGTGTTTTCCCCTTTGGAGCATTAAATGGACTTGTAACTACAATACAAAGTTGCATTGATGATAAATTTTTGCCGTTTCCGATTCTGTGTAGTGTAGAGGGTTGTCGTTGCCATTCTTATTCAGAACCATTAACAGGAAGAAAAATTACATTGTAAACCATATGCAAGAGAAGCAGAGGAAAAATGGGGAGGGCGGGAGGAGAGGAGAGAGAGGAAAAAGAGTGTAAGAACATTTTGCTACCTCTTAATGCATCCTAAATAGAAAGAAAATGTTTTTCAATAAAGAGAGCATCACATGGACTTTATATGCCATCTCTTGCACAAGTGGAGTTCTAGGTCAGAGTAATATGAGCTCCACCCCTGTTAATGATGGGAGATGTAGATATTTGCAGAATTCAGAGCTCAGTGATGTAAAAAGTTTTGGGCTGTACAAGAATATTTCACTTCAAGAGGCTTCCACCTGTCAGATTGTAAAGGTAATCCTAATAGTAATGGAAACAGGATTATTTTTTTTTTTTAATTATTATTAAAGATGGAACAACTTGACTGTATTTGTCTTCTACTCCTGTTAACTTTTCCCTCTTGGCTAAGATACAAAAGAAGTGGACTGGGGAATTTTAAATTCTCCAGTGGTGAGGAGAAAGCACACAAGCAGCCAAAATACAGGTCTTTACATGGGGTGGGAGAATGAGTAAGACCTCACTGAAGAACATAATCATTCTGGAAACAGAGACTAGCAACCATTGAGGACCTAGGATCTCCTCTCCTTTGAGTGACTACTCTGTAGGAATTTCTTGAAAGAAAGCATCTAGGAATTTGTCAAAGCAGGGATCTTCAACATTTGGAAAAACAATGACAATTTTGACTGAATTTTCTCTACCCTGTCCTGATTGCTTATCTACTTCAACTCTCTTTTATTGTATGAAGAACTTTCACTGTGGGTCCTATTCACAGATCCCTCTGACCTTATTTCTTTTTTCCCTAGTTACTTTCATCCTGCGTTTGTAAGTGTGTCTCATTCTTCTCCTTCCCTAGAGGATCTTATGCCATTTGTGACACAGTCTTTTCTCTGGTCGTTTGGTCCCCCTGCCATTACACCCTGTCATGTAGGTGCAAATTACTGATGCCCAGTCTTTCTGGCTCATTGTGATGGCATTCTTTAAGCCCTTTTAGATGAAGTATTAGTGTTATGTGCCTGTATTGAACATGTGGGTTATTCAAGTTTTCTTTCAAGTAGCCTCTAAAAGGTTGGTGTGGAACAGAGTAGACTTGGAAGAGCTTCTTTTTCCCTACTTACAAGGAACTAACCATTGGTGAGCTCCATGTGCTTCTCTATCAACAGCTGTAAGTTTGAAGGGTGTTGTCTTTCTGACACCACAGACCCTTGAAAAAGTTGAAACCTAGACGCTACTATCATTACCAGGACAGGTGTGCTAAACCACAGCATCCACCTACCTTTTATTTGAAAGCCATCTGATATGCTAACTTAGTAGTACAAATACAATTGTCCAGTGTCACACTGGGAAGAGAAAGTAGGATGATTTAAGGGCCTTATGTTTTCTGAGTTGATTTTTTTTCCCATCACATGTGAATAATTTCCGTTCTCTTTAGAATGGAAATCTAAGATATTTCTAAACTTAAATGTGGTCTCCTACCAACCATCGTGTCTTCTGTTAACATATGTATGCAGTAAATATGAAAATGCAAAAGACTTAGCTAGCCCAGGCAGCACAAGTAGCACTAGGCTTTTGCAGTACCTCTACGTTCATACAATCATGATAAAAAAGACATACAGAGTTCTCCTAGTATTACTATATGTAGGAACAGGAACTGAAGCTTTAGGGAAAGAAATTATTAACCCTCTGTTTGTGATGGGGGAAAGAGCAGCTCTTCATGATGTTTCACCCCTTCCTCCTCTCTCATTTTGATTTTCTTTCAATTCTTTTTTCTTTAGGTATTTTCTATCACATAGTCATAAATAGTACAGCATCTGTCTCTGGAATCAGATTACTGTATGTAGTATGTAATAATGAACATAGAAAATTCCCCTTCGAGTTACAGTCAATAATTTCAGCAATAGAAAAGATGTCCAAGAAATCATTATGTTTATCTTCCAGATATTTTTTCCATATTTTCCTACATTCATCATAGTCAAAGGACTTACAAACTTCATAAGGAAGAATGAAAAATCATTGTGTCCAGGAGCTTAGTTTTACAGATGATCCACCCTACTGGTGATAGGTGTACCCCTTATATTTGTAAGCATTTCATCTCGGGTACCAACTTGCATAATAATTATAGACAACAAAAGTGGTGCATCATGAAAAAAAGTCATGCAGGATAAACTAGGTTAAAAGGGCAGTGCATAAGTTTTATGTATCATTTCAGCCTTACCTTGGCCATGAATTCTGTTTTTGCCTGGAGTGAGTTTTTATATATCATTAGCATAAATAGATAATAGAGTTTAATATTAAGAAAATGGAATTGGTAGACAATGTAAGATGACATATCTTTTAATTGCTAGGTAATTATACCAATTTAAATCAGCTGAGAGTCTTAACATCATAAGAAAAAGAGAAAGAAAAAAAAATGCCCCTACCATAGTTCAAATAATATCTTGAATTCTGTTAACCATAATATTTTGGGTAGAATTCTGCATCTACTAAACTTAAAAATAACACTATTTTATCCTCCCTCCTGCTTTTTATGTCCTTGCCATATCCAGTCTTATTTCAAATTGCTGATTCTTCAAGAATCAAAAATATAAACCAGGTAATTGGTATTCTATTCCCCAGAGAACATAGAACTGGCCTTTGGGGGCCAGAAGAGACCCATACTCTCAAATGAAGCACCAAGCAAAATGTCTACAAGATGCTCTGCTGTTTCCTGTTATATAGAACAGTTACTTCTTTTCCTACTGCTACAGCCCAGTTTATGAGCCTGCCCTCAGTAAATTAAAGGAAAAAAACACTTTCTTCAGATGCCATTCCTCTGTATGCACTCATGTCTCCAAGGCTTAAGATCTAACAATCCTCTAACAACTTGGCCTGGAAAGATGAATAGCTTTTAAAACATTGTGTAGATTGTAATAATTGGGAAGGGAGTAATGGGTTTAGAATAACTGGAACGATTTTTAAACAGCTTGATTACAAGGATTATCACATGCACATTGAATTAGACAAATCCAGGGAAATAAGAATAATTTCTGCCTTTCCTGGGCATGCATTTAAAGTAGAGAAATGTAGAACTAAAAGCAAATAGCACAACCTGTTTTAATCAAAGTAGTCTAGCAAGAAACAATCAATTAAAGAACAGTCTGATTCTCTGTGACATCAATGTATGAAAATCTGTTAGACGCCAGATTGTGTCTCAAGACACATATGATGAACTGAACAAAATGACCTGCTAATAGCTTTTACGGGTAATAAATGCATCATGTTATTGGTAATTCTGCAGATGGTAAATCAAGCTAATATCCAGGCTGAAACAAGCTACTTGTTAAATATACTTCAAAAATGTTCCTCCTTGTTATTCCATAATTGTATCACACAGAAAAATAAGATGATTGCTACTTATTTCTAAGCATTTTTAATCAAGATGTTTTTCAACATGCAGGCATTTTAATTTTCAAATTCTTTAGAGAGAACATTTTTCTGACTGATCTGAGCTTTTGAAGCACAGCATTTGTATTTAGATTAGCAGCCCTATATAAACTGTTATATATAAATGTTCTCAGCTTTACTGTTTAACATGTATTTTGAAACAGATTTCACAATGTCTAATGTTAATCTGAAGCTGATATTCAGGATGCAGGACTTTTTGTTGTACAGATGTAAGCTAATTCCAAATGTGGAATTTGTGATTTCTAGATTATGAGATGTTATGAAAGCTGGGTTAATCAATCTGTAGAAAATAAGAATTCAGATGTATAGATGTCAGATTTAAATTTGGAATACATTAAGTGTTTCCATTTATACACCTAAAAAAGCCTAATTCTGTAAAGAATGGGATGAATTTATGCTCCAAAGCCCATATCTATCCAAGGCAGAAAGAATTGTCAAAATGTTGGCTCAAAAAATATTGATATAAGATGGATATCCCCCAAAATCTTACTCAAAAATGTCAAGTGAAAGAAAATAAGCAAACCCAAAAAACTTACTCCACCTCTTCATGCCAAGGATTTTACAAAATTGAGGAGTTCATACTTTTAATATTATTCTCTATCAGCTTTTAATAATAAAAAGTAAATTAATTTTCCTGGTAGCAATTATTTACTGCAGAAAAGCATCTACTAGCAATAAAAAATTATATTTTTGTGGCTATCCAATTCAGTATTTATCCACAACAAACTCAAACAGATGTTCAATGTTCAATTATTATACTATCTGTTAAAAAGTGTTTTTGACAGGCTAATTCATCAGGAAACTAGGAAATGATTGGAAAACATTAATAAAACTTGAAGGCAACACCTTAACATATTAGATACTGCAAAGCCATTGTGGCAACTGAGAGTCATAGGTAGCAAAAAGCAAACATGATGAAGGAAAGAAAGACTTATACTGGGGAATCTTTTGAACACACTGCTTTTCCCAGGTTCTTGTGAAAGCATGGTGGCCTTGACCCTACCTCAGTGCTTCACTTCTTCTACATTCCTGTGTCAGATCTAGCCACATTAATAACATCTTTTGTTACTTACCACTTACTACATTAGTTCTAGCTACATCTCCTCTCAGTACCCCACACCTGAGCTAAAATATCTTGCTTGAGTTTATAATGGCTCTTCTCAAAGATTTAGCATTGCCATCAAACCTGTAGAACTGTTGTTAAATGCTAAAGAATAATAGCATCATCAAAGCTTTATTTAGATTTTAAATTTAATTTGCTTATAATATTCATGGCCTGTTGTGGTCATCAGTGAATACTGAAATCAAGTTACCAGTGAAGAAGCTGGAGGAAAGAGATTGATAAATCTGTTCATGCTATTAGGATGCTGAATACTCTTTTCCCAGTATGGGATGAGGATTGTGGCTTGGAGGGAAATAAAGATGTAGGCCGAGTCCTGAATCATGAGGGCCATGGTCACCTTTCTCATGTTGACTGATGCATCACTCCGGTTCATTCAAAGGTGACAGAACATTACTTTCAAATCATGTAGAATTATTCATAGTAGAAATGATTGCATGCTTCTCTGGTTATGAAAAAGGCAAAATATAATTTGAATTCTCTGATTTTGGTTGAATTGTAAATATATATGACCATAGATAAAAGATTGACCAAGACATTAATCAAAATATCAGGGCTTAATTTTAGGGCCAGTGCTCTTGAATATTTTTATCAGTGATCTGGATGCGGGAGTCGAATGTATGTTAAGCAGGTTGGCCGATAATACTAAACTATGTGGAGCTGTGGACTCCCTTGAGGCTAGAGAGGCATTACAGAGAGATCTAGACAAATGAAAGAGCTGGGCAATCACTAGTTTTATGAAATTTAGCAAAATCAAGTGCAGGGTTGTTTACCTGGGACAAGGAAATCCCGTTTATGTATACAAACTGGTGGACAAGAGGCTAGAGGACAGTTCTATGGAAAGAGATTTGGGGACTTGGATTGATGGCAAATTGATAGGAGTTAACAGTGTGCCCTGGCAGCCAAAAGGGCTAACTGTGTCCTGGGGTGTATCAAGCACAGCAGAGCTGGCCAGTTGAAGGAGGTGATTGTCCCACTCTACACTGCACTCAGGCAGCCCCACCTCAAATACTGGAGGGAGGCAACCAAGATGATGAAAGGCCTTGACTGCAGAACTTATGAGGAGTGGATGAGGTCACTTGATTTGTTCAGCTTGGAGAAGAGATGGCTGTGGGGTGACTTGATTGCAGTCTACAGCTTCCTCAAGGTGGGCAGCAGAGGAGGAGGTGCTCATGTCTTCTCTCTGGTGACCATCAATAGGACACGAGGAAATGGAATGAAACTGCATCAGAGGAAGTTCAAGTTGGATGTTATGGAAATGTTCTTCACTGAGAGGGTTGTTTGTCACTGGAAAAGACTCCCAAGGGTAGTGGTTGGGGCATGAGGCCTGTCAGAGTTCAAGGAGCATCCAAATGACATTCTTAGTCATATGGTTCTGGTAGTCCTGTGAGGAGCAGGGATTTGGATGATGATCCTTATAGGTCCCTTCCAACATGAAATATTCCATGATTCTGTGATTCTAAAATAGCTAGTCATTTGAGGAAATTTGGACCTTCTTGAACAGAGGTTAACTTCAATATATGAATAATTCACTGTGAGATATTGTCATGTGTCTGTCTGTAAGTACAGCATGACTGTGAGAAAACACCCTGTGCTTCTCTATATGCTTTTAAGACCTATTTTTAAAGGTTGTAGAATATTTAGATGAAAATATTATTTGCTATATATATAAGACTAGCTATCAGGATAGTGTTACTGTGGTATGTCCTTTTAGCCAACTTATCCAGAAGTTTTCCACAGTGCTGAAGCTGACTTTAGCTATTTTCGTGGTGAACTGGCAAAAATGGAGAAATTCCATGAGTACCTCTGTCTCATTCCCCCTTCATTCACCATCTCCTTGTTTCAAATAGTCCAAAAATTCTACTTTATTTCTATGGAAACTGTTTTGTATATTAAAATGGGCAATAACTGGATTAAAAATTGTAATGATAAAGTCAAGAGCTACTGGGATAGAGCTCCTTCTCAGTCAGAAAAAATGTGTGGGAATTTCTACTTGAGATTCACTTAGTACCAACTTGGAAAAGGGTTTGGCTCTCAGCAAAATACTCTTTGTTCATAGGCATATTATCATTATCCCTTTGACTTCTGACACAGTGCCCACTCTAAGGTTGTTCTATTATGGTAGATATTACAAAAAGTCCAGAGTGGGCAGCATGGTGAAGACAATGTTTTACAGCAGAAAATCTCCATCGTTTTTATTCAGTGTAATATAGTAGTTGCCAGAGGCACTGTGCAAACACACAAACCTACTGTTGATGAACTTAAGAAGCTGAAGAGTATTAACAATTAGCATGGAAAGATCTATCTGAAAGAGGTAGAGTAACCTCTATGAGTCAGTTTCTAACTCAGAGTGAGGTCTGTCAGTTCTCAGACTGGGAAATATTTGTAGTAAGGAAAGATGCACAAACCAAAAAGGGGTAGCTGATAGATGGCTGGGATGTTGCCTGTAGCAGGATTTGGTTCTGCCCACATATTTCACATTTATCTTCCGTTGGGATTGTCATAGAAAGGTGTTCTAGAACCACCCATACCTTTAAAAACATCTTCCAGCCACCTACCACTCTTGGAAAGGTAGATGGCCCTAGCAGACTTTTTTCCCAGATCATGATCTCTTTTGTTTCTTCAAAAACAAGAACAGAAAACATTTTGCTCCTTTTTTTTAAAAAAACCCCACCCTAATAATAAATATTCTCTGATAAAAATTCTTAAATAATTGTTTTTATGTGTTTAAAAGTGACAATCAGTTTTCAGCATGCCATAGTCAGTGTGGCAGCCCCAGTGGCTGTCCATATTCTGGGTACCATGGTAATTAGCTTAGGAGCAACTCACAGAATTGAGCATTAGAGCTTCTATTTGCTCTTTGGACAATCAGAAGAAGGAAATTGTGTGCCATATAACCTGAGAAATCATATTTTTTTTATACTAAAATTTACTTTAAATTAAGTATATGTTATCAGTTTAAATATTGCTCTAAATTCTAAACTATAATCACTTGGTAGATATTTAGTGCAAATTGAAAAAGCTTAAATGGCTTAAAAATGGCTTTGAAGCATTATGTGGAAGCAGTTATCATTTATAAATGATGGGACATTAATGGCTTCCTTCTACTTTTAGTATTAGACTTTGAAGATGAAATGGAGTTTTCTCACTCCAGAAATTTACAACGCATATATATGCCTACAAGTTTACTTAGTTTAAGTATTTATATTGAGATTGTTTATGCTTTTGTAATATTCAGAAATTCAGAACAGTAAATTTATTATGATGGAAAGCTTGTAATCTAGAATGAAACCCTTTCCATTTTCATTTTAGGTTTTGCTTTATTGTTGACACACTTGCTAAATTACTGGCTTGTTATTTGCTCTCCTTTCTGACATCGTGTAATCCACCTGGCTTTGGCGAAAAAACAACTTCAGCTCATGAATGAAATAGCCTTAAATTTAAGAGGAAGAGATATCTTATTGCTAAACTATCCCAGTTGAAATCCTGTGGTGTAGGAGCTTAAGTACCTGACTTCCGTGTCTGTGTCAAGGATAGCAGAAACTGAAGGATAGCAGAAGCTAAAAATAATGTACGGTTGCCTTAGACCTGGAATAAGTCACGATTTTAAATGATTCCATTATGGAGGAGTTATACTATGGGCTATTTTGCTTCTGGCAAGGGTTGCATAGAAT
The DNA here is from genome assembly GCA_024611175.1 of Megaceryle torquata. Taxonomy (NCBI): domain Eukaryota; kingdom Metazoa; phylum Chordata; class Aves; order Coraciiformes; family Cerylidae; genus Megaceryle; species Megaceryle torquata. Next base: position 36,981 of record JANIJG010026291.1, on the reverse strand, counting down.
AGTTTGCGTTTAATAAAAATGTGGGCAGCAAACTAGATAGGCTTAAAGAAAAATAAAAATTGGTGAATTTTTCTAGATGAACACGTGAAAGGTTGCCAGTGTCCCTTTGTGTGCAAAAAGAAAGAAAAAAAAAATTAAAAAGAGGAAAAGAGAGAGACATATTTGGAACCAATAATCTTCAAAGTTATCTTGTCCAGTCTGGACTGGAAAGTGATAGTATCTGTAGATTTCATAAACCAGTACAGGTCACTCTTGTTAATTAAAGGGAGTTGGTCTGAGTATTTGACAAGAGCAATTGTAAATTGAGCTCTTACAAATTCAAGGTAATATTTATTTTAAAATCAACTTAGTATTTCTGATAATTGTATGTGACATATACTGTTTGGTAATGGGAAAGGTCACTCATTTCTAAGCAGCAGTTGGTTGAGATTTTCCATGATATTTAACATGCAGTTGTTTTCTTCTAACTAAAGGCCAAAGTTTAAAAAAGGATTCTTGGCCCTAGTGGATTGCCGTGATTGAATCCTGACAGTAACAAAATGGAAATAACAAACCAAATTGTGCTGATGAGTCAGACATCTAGAACTTCAAACTGCTCTTCAATATCCCTACAATTTTCCTTTTGTGGATGATTGTAGGCACAAAATTGAAGGAATAAAATTAAGAACTAGCTTTGTTGTTTTTTGGGTTTTTTTCATTCATTTTAAGAGCTGATTCGGAAAAATGCTCAAGTGAATGACTGTCTTTCAGCAACTAAGTAATTCTTTATTTCTCAGAGACTATATACATCTTTAAGGTTATACATAAATGTAAGTCTTTTTCTGAATGGAGACATATAGGCAAAAAAAGATATTGAAGTCCGAGAATGAATAACATACCTAGAATCTTTGCCTGGTAGTCAGATGTTACCTGCTTAAGTTTATCTTTGACACTCAATAAAACATCATTGTAAAAAACATTTGAAATGAGGTCAAAAGAAAAAAGGAATTGGTGGGAACAGGGATGGATATAGCTTAAAAACCAAGGTCAGTGTTAAACTTTACTGACAAATTTGACCTTTTAAGTAGCACATTTGGAGGCAAGACTAACCATTCCTTTTTCCCACCCTTGTCCAGATGAAATGGCAAACCCCATGAGCACAGGCAATCAGAACAGCAGAAATTAGCAAGCAAGTTAATTTTAGTACAAATTCCTGGGCAATCCCCAGGCACTCACCAGTAAACGCAATGTAAGGAGGGGTAGAACATGGCCCAAGGAAGGAGTTTTTTTTCCTCCTCATTCCTGAGGTTATTTTGCTAGGAAATGTATCTTTCAGTGTACTGTAATTGAAACTACTCTCATACTCTATATTTTGGCCTTCTGATAAGCACAAAGTGTTACCTTGTAGAACTGGCAGACTGATTCTGCCCTGCCCCTGCATAATTTGCAATTTAACGTGCCCATAGATACACAAAACCAACCTCCTACTCACCAGGCTTAGAAAATGAAAGTGAAACAATCTTTTCCAACCATTTTTACTTTCTGTTGTTGCACATAGCTAATAAATGTCTGATGACAAAGCAAAAGAGGGAAATGAAATATTTTTCTTTCTAGCATGCTGATTCTATGCCTTTAGCAGCATTTTCAAGAAAGTAATTTTTTCTTTCTATGTAGCTTTTGCTTTACCAACAACAAAAAAATCATTTGGAAACAGACACTGTCAAGCTCCTTAGAGTAGTTTTAGAAAATAAAGAAACCAAATCCCATCCCACACCGAACCTCTCTTTTAAGCCAATGCTGAACATTATTCTCTACCAATAACCCATATTCCCAAATAAACCCATTCCTGCCAGCTTGTGCTGCTTTATCGTAAGTCTTGCAGTATTTAATGCTGTACTTGAAGCACCAGCTGCTGGACACAAGTGATAACAAGAGAGTCTCACCTTTCATTTAAAAATGTGCATGTTTCTAGCTTTCATAGCTGTGGAGAACAGCTTGAAAACATCATGCAAGAATAGCCAAAAATGCAGAAAAAGGTAAGAAAATATAACTTCATTCAAATCTTCTGATTTTTTAATATCAGAACTGGCAATATTGTAAAAATAAATTGTAATTAATAGATAAAGACAATTGGGTTTAGACTCTCTATTTACCAGGAAGATAAAAGCAACGAAATAAAGGCAAGCAGGATAGTGTGCAGACAACCAGCAGGATCTAGATATTTTTTCAGCTCTATTACAGATTATCCTTTACTGGCAGACAGAAATCCCAGGATTATTAAAAATGTATACTGATAAGACAGAAAATTATTGCCTGATTGCTAACATTGATGCAAAACCACTTACACTATTCAATGAATCTCCTTTCCCATCTAGCAATTAGTGCTGTTCAGTAGAGGACGTTGTGCTGTTCCTACAATGGAAAATAGCTTTGCCAACATTGTGTAGTGGCCTACTGTTCTTAAGTACACAACAAAGCATCCTGTTTTTCCCATCCTAAAACCAAAAGAAAAGTATAATGTGTAGGTAATCTTAATTAGGCTACAACATTAGCTTCCATCTTTGAATAATTACAATCCTTTATGTAATTTATAAAACATGAAATTGTAGCAGTACAACAACAGCTCCACATGTACCTTGCTAGTATGTGAGATGTGTTTAAGAATGTGCTCTCTAAACTCTGAAACAATCCTGGACTTAGGCACTTTTTAAATTTTATTTGAAATGAAAGCAATCTCATCAAGAATAACTCACCTTCTTCCAAGGGGAAAAGAGGAGAATTATGATAACTCGTATGTCTTTGGAAGAGCTTTACCTGCTGTGATAAGCCTATTTGACTACAAGGCTGCAAGAACAGTGACTTTTTGACATCAGTTCCCATAAGGATATCTCTTCCAAAGATTTGGTTTTCTTTACAATTTAATTCAGTTGCCCTGTAGCAGAACTCCTGATGCCTGGATATTGCCTTTGCAGCTTGCTTTCTCATGGCCTAGGTTTTCTTCCCCACATGACCATCACCCAACCTGATATGGCATTTCTAATGCTGTTTGATGAATGATAATGCTTCTGGGAAAAGCAACAGAATACTAGAAGATGGCTAAAGCTTGTTGACATGCTTGTTGACATCTTTCAACTTTTAAAAAGAAAAAAACACAAAACATCAAGAACACTTCAGTAAAATTATCCTGAAAATTGTTAAGCCACATTTTATCAATATATACAAGTGATAGGTCAAATATTTTCTAGTCCTTTTCTTATTGAGCAATGCCAAGTTCAGAATCACTGGAAAGGGACATTGTCCCTTTTTACTAGGCAATTACCTTTTCTTTCTGTTAGAATATATGTGATGTCTCTAGTACATGCACACACTTCACAGTTTAAGCTTTAATGTTCCATTAATCTCTAAAAGCCAGATTTATTTAGGCCGAGAAATATATTCCAAAAATAGCACTGATATCAGTGAATCAAAAAGACAACTATTATATATGTATATTTACGTATATTTCATGGGTTAAGGAACTACAGATATCTCAAGATGAGCCAGGGACCTCAATCTGTTACACTTTCTGATGCTGAAGAATTTCCTATCTATGACTAGATAGGATGAAATCAGCTGAAATTGAAGACAGTGTGAATACCTCAAAGCATAATATATTACTTGACATGAGTAATGGTGGCAGAATACACCCTATGGGAATTGCACAGCTAAAGATTGGCACATTAAGTTGAAATACTCCCATTCCCCTCCCCTGTAGTATTTCCTGATCCAGACTTGTCAGTGTACTTAGAGCCTGACCTTCTGTTATTCCTTCTATTACTTCTATTGACTCCTGGGCATTATTTTTGTTTGTTTGTTCATTTTTGTTTGTTTATTTGGTTGGTTTTGTTTGCTGTTTGGTTTTGTTGGTTTTTTTGTTTCTTTTTAAACTGAAAATTTGCTTAATGCAATATTTTATCAGGTTATTCAACTTAAGTCTAATCGTTCATCAGCTTTCTTTGGAAAGGACAAGCCTTCTGTAAGGAACCTGTGTAGCTTTACCCTGTAGAAAAAAGGGAACTTTTAAACAAATTTCTCAGGGGTTTTATAACCCTGATATGTTGCTGAGGGAGGCAGCCTTACCCTGGTTATTCCATGGTACTTTAGAAGATGAGAGATGAGGACTGCCGGAATGTTGTAGGTTGTAGTATTCCTCTCATATCAGGAGGAATAGAAGCATCTTGCTGTTGCACTACTGGAAAGCAGTCAGGTATTTAGTTATTGGAAGAGATTTCTTGGCATTATATTAATACTGTATGAAAATTGCCTTCTGTTCAGTAAATACTAGGAAAGGATTTTATTGGAAGAGCAGACCAATACACAGATCCCAATTTCATTGCCATAACTTTTTCCAGAAACAATGAAAGGATTATTTGGAACTGTGAGCAAATTGCAAGCCCACCTATGTGATCGTTCCTTTCAAAGAGAGATGCTATAGAAAGAATGAGCAGCAATTAAATACCTGTTCCAAATTTTGGTGATGGAGAAATAATTCCTAGAATGGCATACCGAGAATTATGCAGGGAGATACTCATGAAGCTGTAAGATGACAGAGACAGGAAAAAACTTTCAATATTGTTTTAGACTAAGTCAGGTAACAAGGCAAAAGTTATATAAAGTTTTGTACAGCAAAATTATTTCTTAGATATCTGATAGTAAGCTTCTATCCCATATGTGCCACAGATTGTGCCAGCTTCTAGGAAGCTGGAAATGCCCTGTTTTAGCCAAATACACTATTCTAAAAAGTGATAGGTGTGTCATGTAATGCCCTTTCAGTTGTAAATTCAACACCTTCAAAATTAATGCAATGTTTATTTGAGAAAATGAACAAAAAATATTTCACATCTGTTATAAAATGTTTCTTATTTTCTGTGAGATAAAATGTTAAGTATCATTTTTATTTCAGCATCATATGAGTTTGTTTTGCTTGAAATATATGATTCCAGCAAACTGAATAATCCTCTATTGAGTTAGTGGAAAGGATTCAGTTTTCTGCACTCCTATACCCGTGTTCTCTTGTTCTGAATAAAATATATAATCCTACTTCAATTTCTTTGTGATGCTACTGCTGTTGATTGCATGAGAATAAATAGCAATACTTTAGTCTTCATGTATCCTTCCTAAATTGCTTATTAATGCTAACATGATTTTTTTCCTTGTAAACTTTCCTTTCTTTTGTTTTTCTACATATTTTTGTGTCACACTCTCATTTACTTAATTTTCTTCCCAGTAGAAAGTATGACTCCAGACTCAGTATGATTTAAATTGGGATTGGACATCTACATCACTCAGATATTAGATATTTAAGTTCTTTATTAAATACATTTTTCCAATCTTCCTGATCCTTCATGTGTACTACATTTGTTATTTATGTCACTTTGTACTTTACCATTTATAAAAACAAATGTGGGGGTCTTTAGAGATATTGAGAACTGCAGAGGAGCAAAACTAGACTATAGACCTGAGGTTTGTAATCAGTGGTATGAGACTTGAAATTCTCAATCAATTTGATCATCATGAGAACTTTTTCAACCAAGTAGCACTACTACAGATAAACTTGCACTTCTCCTGATTCTCCTCCTTTATCCATTGAAACAGGCTCCTTGGGAGCAGAGAAAAGCAGGTGGCAGTAACAAGTCTGAACCCTTGAAGCTAGTGTTACTTCAGGGTACATACTCAAAACCAATATGCTTTAGGTAATTCAGTTCTCACAGGTGAGACTTTTGAAGTTCCAAGGCACCACAAAACCTTTGCAGTTCTAATATCATTTTCAGGTACTCTGCAGAGCAGGTTAGGAAGTTATCAGTAGCAGATATTACAATAAGATTTTTCTTAATATTATTGTTGTCATCATTGTCAAGATTTTTGGTTTTTAGAAGAGGCTTTAAAAGTTTAAAAATACATGTTTTGGAATCTTTCTTCAAATTCTATTGTAAGGCAAGTGGTTGAGGAGAAAGAGGCACTTTTTTTTTTACCTCCCCAAAAACATGCTTTATTTCACATCAACCATTTGTCAGAGGTTCTGTTGAAACATTATATCCTATATCAGAAATGTCTCTTGAGAATAATTGTTTGCTTTGGGGTCTTCAAACAGTAATTTCAGGATCTCTGCAGGCAAGGTTATTTACAGAAAAACATGAGAATCATTTGGCCACTGCTGAAGCACCTGTAGCACCACTGCAGGGATGGACAGTTCTAGAATCAGCAGCTACTTCAGGAATCAGTATATATAAACCAAATAATAGTCATCATAATTTACTATCAGAAGTAATTTTATACCATATGAAGTGAATAGCAGAGGTTTTTTTGTTGTTGTTGTTTTTGGTTGGTTTCTTTTCTGTTAATAATTTATTTATTTTTTAATATCTTCTGAAATATAGACATTGGAGATAGATAATGCTACAGTGTGTGAGAAAAATGTTTTGTAATATTGAATGTAGAGCATATACGTATCAGTGGGATAATGGAAAAATTCATACAAAATCCTAGCTAACATAATGGAAATATTTCTGGACGATTAAAACCAAAATATACCCCTGGGCATGAGAACAAAGTCTTCCAGGGCTAAAGGCTGTACTCTGGTTTTGAATCTTCTGACTGTGTTTATTGAGTCAAACATTAAATGACTGTTTGACCAACACATGAACAATCCAGTACAACAGTGGCAAACCAAAGGCATTCTATCACCATCTGGGATTTTGCATCTCTTACAATTGCTTTCTTGAACTGAAAAAAAAAGCAAATATTAGATATAAGAAATCAACAAAATCTACTTCCACTACATTGCATTAAAAAGTAGATTTTAAGGTCAGAAACCTTTTATTTTAGGATATAACTCCCTCATTCACAAATTCTTTCTCATCACAAAAGGTTCATGTTGAGATGGGACACAAATGTCAAAACCAAAATAATTGATAGTACTTAATTTCACCCTTTTAATAATCACTTGGATGTAACTGAGCTTCCAATGGCTAGACTTTTATCACAGTTTAAGTCTGAATCATACAAAACTTTGAAAATTTCTAGTTAATCTCCTCAAGGCACATCAAAATGGATTAATTCAAAGTGCTGTACTAGAAATAGATCTTCTTCAACATGACTGTCCACATCAGATGATAAAGAAAGTAATCAAAGATTACAGTTTAAGTAAACGGTTTTAAACTATTTGCTTGTCATATTGATAGAAGGAGTCTGAATCTCTTGTTATTGTCCCATTCCACATTGATATCAGTCATTTGTTATCCATGAAGTCCAAGTTACATTGTTTAGTTGGAACTGAATCAGATGAAAGGGCATAGTTAAGGAACATTTTACCTTGTAAAGTGTTGAGTTCAAGAAATTCAAGTGCACAGGTTTAAAGAAGCTTTATTTTCCTGTTTTCTTTGAAAAAAAAAGTGGAAAACTTGTGAATTATAAAGTTTCCAAAACAATATGGAAAGATAAATCTTGTAAATCATGGGCTGAAGTTAAGTTCACAGAAAGAAACTGGAAGGTCCAGTAGAATGACTAAACCAGTGGATTGGTTGGGTCTTGTAAAACTGTGAAGAATGTATTTGAAAAACTTCCATAACAATTATGGTCCAAATTCCACCCTTGAATACAGTCAACTTCAGTTACATATGTGTGCATGGATCTGGAGGCAGGATGTGGCTGCAAGTCATAACTCAAACCATAGTTAAAATAAAGACAAAGGTTTCTCTAGTTTATTTGCTCAAACAGTTGAAATTTGCTCAAAAAACAATTAGTAAAAATGTGACAAAGCCAACAACCTGGTGTTCTGCAAGATAACAAATGATGTCTTAATTCCATTGCTATCCTACTGAGGCTTTGGGTTGCTACTGGAAAAAAAAACAAAACAACCAACCAGATAAATTTCAATTTAATTCAGAGGAATCTGGGCCTGTACACTACACATAACTGTTCTCTTGGGCATGCTTGGTAATAAAGCCAAGATTAATTTTGGATTCCATTTTCTGTAAAAGCTTAAATAGGATGACGCTTTATTTATTTGCTCTTTCTTTGACAGCATAATTGTTCACTGATCTTCCTAAGAAACTATCACTGTATGAGTCAAATGAGGGACTGAGGCCTAAAGGTCAATAAAGAAGTGCACAGGGAAAAGAAAACAGTATATACATATTTTTCTTAGTAGGCAATTTAGAGCACATGCTCATTGTGTCTATTTTTACAAACATGCATAACATTTTTACTATTAATAATCTACTTAGTAAAAATGAGTAGTAAAAACTGACATGCCATAATTTCAAGAAATGTGCCTCTGACTCTCCAAATTGCACTGTAGTGTACATGATATGTAGAGTTGAAATTGTTTATGGATTTTGACATGATTTTACAGTGAAACCTAAGTCTGACTTTTCATTTCAGTGACTAAGTCAAGAACTTTCTTGTGTAATTAAGCACAGTTGGTCACTGTGCAGTGTGGCAATGCTGTTTTCTAGTGCATGAAGTACTGAATCCATAGTGCGGCATTAATTGCTTGGTAGGAAAGGATATTAATATTTTGAATGGTTGTAAGTGGTTTTGCATAAATGCCAGCAATAAGGAAATGGGTTTATGTTTTATTGTTATGCATTTTTAATATCAGAGTGCACTCTAACCATAAAGCTTCTAACAAATATTAAAGCACTCTCTAAATTTTACTGCACATTTCAGAAGGCTCTTTCTTAGTATGTTATTTTATTTTTCTTTTACCTGAAGTATAGACTCAGTCTCAACAGTCTTTCCCAGATGACTAGATTTTCTTTGCTAGTGTGAATATAGGAAAATTCAGTCTAGGCCTGTAGGTAGCCAATCCACTGTTGTTAAAATATGCAGGTACTCATATGAATGTGCAGATTTTTTTTTTTCTTCATGTTTTATGTGTTTTTATTCATTAAACAAACATTATTGCTCACATCACATTTTGCAGTGCTTCATAGGATGCAGATAAACTGACCTTATGTTTAACAATCAATGTGATCTGGTCAATAAAACAAAAGTATTTTGAAATGACAGTGGCATAGATCATTGTCAGTAAACAGCTGTGATTACTTGGACCATTCATCATTAGTAATTAAACTTAAAAAAAGAAATAATAAAATAGTCCTAAATTTCTCCTTAGGAAATGGTAGCCTGAATATAGGTTGAGACAACCGCAGATACTTCTGTCTGTGGCTTTGTTATAAAATCTCTGGAGGATCACAAATGTATGGCTATTTATTCAGAAAAGTTACAGGCTAAGAGATATGTCAAAACCTTCATCATGTTATTAGGCAGTTAAGCAAGTATTTATTCACAGATTCTATTACCTACCATTTACATTCCGCTGGTGGTGTACCATATAACGTTATTTTAGTTTTCGGTATTATTGTCACCAAACTTTCAGAGCAGCACTTTCTGTAATAGAATAAGACATTTATCTAAAACAAAGGAGTTTAAATTGGTAGAGCATGATTGCTGAAGCCTGTCAGGGGATGGCTTTAATGAGATCCATATGGTTGCCATATGATGAGACACTGTCTTTATCTCTAGAATTCACAAAATTTCATGTATTAGTTTTTTCCTTTTGCTGAATTTCTCAAGGTAAGCAAATGCTTTTATCATAGTTGACTCTAAAAGCAACTGATTTCATGTCAAGGAAGCTTGAATATCTCACTTAACAGGTATAATAATGCCCTCATATCATGTATGTATGTAGATTTAGCAGAGATAGCAAATGTTTCTATGCTGGTAGAATTATATGTACAAATGTGTGGTACATAAACTTTTAAAACTATTTATATCTCATTTTATGTGTGGAATGGAACTAATAAATACATACAAATTCCTGGAAAGAGACTAGTGAATTAAGGCAAAAATGCATACAAAAAATATACTTTTTGTGATTGTAGTAATGCTCAGTGAATCTCTATAACGGGTCATGGTCTAATTGCCTAGAGAAATGCAAAAGCATATGAGGAGATATTCTCTCTTCTAAAGAGTTTACAGACTAAGACGACAAGCTGTCTCTAAAGACAGTAGTGTAAAATAACAGAAAATCATTTAAATATGCATCTGTGTATATAAGTATATATATTCATACATATACATGAAAACTTACACCGTGAAATCCATACACTTACATTTTGAAATATACTGCATTCTCCTCTATGAGTGTAAATATATATTCATATTCATACACATGCATACATATCATCTTGCATTCAATTTTTAAAGTAAACTATATCTAATCCTTATCAGCTTGTATCCTAATGAACTAACATCTTGTAGGAAACAGATATAATTTTTTGAGTGATGTCAAGATACAGAACTTTTGCTAGTTTTAGATCAAAGTGTTTCGCCTAAATGAGATAAAGGTAGTTTGGTGAAATGCAAACAGGATCAGTACAATTTTAGAATAGCAGGGTACAGATCAAGTCTTAAGAGACAAAACAAGGGTAACTTGTAGATCTGTGATGGGCCTTAAAGGTGACAATAAGAAACATTAATTTGGTAACCTAAATTTGTATTTCTTCCCCTTTTCTTCAGTGAAGAAGTTTTAAGCAAATAGCATTTGATTGCTTCCCTTAGTGTAAATAAGACAACATTTTACAGTACTCTTCTCAAAAAACTTTAGTGTATATGAAAAGAATCAAATGTCCAACAGAAATTACTGTTTTGTTTTTACTTCTTGTTAATCATTATTTCAGTAACACTTGTTATGGCATTTAGTTTGATAAATCATATTCTGAATTAATAAAAGGCAACCGATTTTATTAAAAAAAAGAAATCATAAAATAGGATTTATCTTGGCAGGTTTACTATTAGCATACTATATAGCTATGCCTTCAGTATTCCGTTGGCTTTATTTTATCTGAAATACTCTGCAGTGAATGCTAGCTTCAGGAGTTTCACAATTAGTGCCCTTATCAAGGCTGTTGATGATTTTGCAAAAAGGAATTTTAGAAAGACAAGTTTGTATGAAAGTCTCCCTCTGAATATCTAAGGATTTTTAAAGGGAAGTATTTGAATGTGTACTAGATGAAAATATTGTATTAACAAATTTGCCTGTGTTTTTAATTTTGTGAACTAGATAAAGAAATATTTAATATCTGGAGACTTTTGTAGAACTATAGCATATTCATTAAACATATTTAGCACTGTGATTTAATCTGGGTTCAATTCTGCAAGTCTTGCTTAGGTTAAAATCTATTAACTTCTGCAGAAAAACTTGCTCCAGATTGGCAAGGAAACAAAATGCACTTGGCAGAAAATATCTGAGCTTAGTTGTCTGACATCTGGCACCTGAGTGAGTGGCCTGATCCCAGGCACATGGAAATAAACAGATTTCATTTCCTGGACAGTAACCTTTAGTGCAAACTCTGTGGATATTCTGATTTTTTTTAAATACTGAACACTTTAAAATTCCATCAAAATCAGTGCCTCTGAAAATCAGCTACATTTATTGGTATTAATATGATATTAATATTTTTATTGTGTTTGTTTTTCAACAGTAGTATTTTAATAATACAACCCATTTCTCCTTATTCCTAACTTTTCTTCCAGCTAGTGGACCAAATTAGAAAGGTGATCTATAGCAAAGCATCATATTATAAAAGCATAGCTTCTGTATTAGGAAAAGGCTAACAATGACTGTAATGAAAATGTGTCAATACATTTTCAAGTCCCGTCATTGCCAATTCAACAAGAATCAAGGAATGAATAGCCTGAGATTGGTTCATAAACTCTTAACATGTTGAGGTCTGCATTTTCTCTTGTGTATTACCAAACTTGTTGTGCCCTTTGGAAAAGAAAATAATTGTTTTTGACATTATTTGACTGACTTGATTCAAGCAGGCCATAATTACAGTGCTGATCAGGTTTCCCATAGACTACTCGAATTCAAGCAAGAATACAACATGTGGAAACATGATGGTTAATCGCAAACAGATACACTACACAGATTTTTTTTCCCCAATTCTCATTCTATGCTTCACTGAAGTTACTTCAAATTTACAACTGTGTAAAGGTGAAAAAACATAGCAACAATGCAATTACCACTGGAAATAGGCTGCTAGTAGCAGTGGCAATGAAGCTGTCACTGCTTAAATACTATTTAGGCATACAAAAATGTGCTTACATATGTTTTGATCAGTATGGAACCAGTTTTCTAACACTTATTTAAGAAAAAAACCCCTAAACACAACAGAAGAAAACCAGGGTTCCTTTTCTCTTGTGAGACATTTGTTAGACTTATGAAGACCAAGACTAAAAACATGAAAAAGTCTTTAGGGGAGGATTGTTTGATTCTTGATGTGTAGTTAATGTAACTTTCCATGACCCAATAAAAGGGAGAAAAATTACTGAAAAAACTAGTGGTGTGAATGAGGAACCAGTAATCCAAAAGAGAGAGAATGATGTGGGGTTTATAATAAATAAATAATCAATTGTCAGAGTTGCAGAAGATGATGAAAATGGGGTAACAACAGGAACAGATTTAAAACTATAATTTTAAGAGATGAGGGGGAAAAAATATCCAATTGCCGTGGTGATTCCTAAGATTGTGTTCAGTAGCAGTAGGAGCACAGAAAAGGGTAGAGGATAAGAACTATAGGGTATTTGATTGTAAAAAATAAAAGTAGTGGTCATACTATCTGGGAGGCAATCATAAATTATAAAAGTAATAATTGGACCTTTAGGATTGTAATTTACAATCTTAATGAGGTCTTTACTGCTTCTGACTATCCAGTTGGATTTTCTTTGGATCTAATTTTAAGGAATAGTAACTACTCAAGTATCATCAAAAGTGGGATCAACTTATTAGCATTGAATCTACTTGGGTAACCACACAGGAAAGCCAAACAAATGACAGGTCTATGCAGAAACAGTCTGTATATGCTGTTGTTATTATTTCTATTATCATTATCCCTGACAGCTTGATTCATTATGGCTGGTGTTGTACAAACAAGACTTAAAGGTCCAGAAACATGATCAAAAGTGATTCATGTATGTACACTTCAAAACAAGACAGTGAGGGGAAACTGGTGAACTGATAGTAGTGTCATGACAGCTGCACCCCAATCGCTGAGCTTGTTGGAGGTTTTTCTAGGAATCCTTGCTGGTGAAGGCTCCAAAAGGAAGACCTGGGATGAGGATCAAGAGGAAGCTCTGAGAAGTGTAGGCTTGTACCATGGGCTGATCAGAGGAGGGCTGCATTTCTACAGACGAAAAAACAAACAAACAAAAAATTGGTTTATTGGCCAAATTATTATTTGATTGTTTGGTTGCTTGTTTGTTTTCTTTATGTGAGTGGCTCATTTTTGGGATCACAATGAGCACAAGATCATAAAACAAGCTTCAGTGAAATCCAAATCTCACCCTAAATTTCATCACCACTGTGAGAACACTTTTTTTACTGTTGAACTTGTTCATTTACATGAACTCATATCTGCATTCTTCTAGTCTATATATTCCTTCCCCTTCCAGACTGTAGACCAAATTGCAGTAAATCTAAATGAAAGCTTTTGGGAAGACTACCAGCAGCAGCAAAACCAACCACAGGATGGATAGGAACTGTTCAGACTGCTAGTGCCCTTGAAGGTCTTTCTTTTATTCTGCAGTAACCACCTGCTTTGTTCTTGGTCTTCCTTTAGCAGAGACCTTTGGGTGAGCAGAGGACTTCGGACATGAACAAGTCAAGATTAAGAGAAAATCGGTTTACTTTTTTTTTTACTTTTTATTTATTTATTTATTTATTTATGTATTTATTTTAATAAGCTAGCTGTAGGTAGAGATTTGGACTTTGATATTTTTGGATCTAAGCTTCCTATTGTCCTTATCATATGAAGTATCTCTTCCTATTCCCTGCTTAGTCTGTGCTTTAGTTACATGTGTTTTTATGCAAATGCTGTATCTTTGCTCTTCCTAGTTAAGATACTCTATAAAATGTTGCCATTTCAAAGCTCATTATATAGTTGGAAAGTATATACAAAGATGTTGAAGAAGTAACTGCTCAGATTTATCATACCTTTGATTGACTGGGGAAATGACTTTCAGTTGACATCTGAGCCAACAAGTTAGCTGAAATAAAATTTTGCTTAATACCTTTGCATCAATAATCTAGGCACAGCATCATTGATTGAGAAAGTCTGATCAATAGAGTATTACTGACTGCCTAACTGTAACTTTGCCAGACTTTTTTGTTAATTCTGTTGATGACCTTCGTACCACTGCTTTTCAGGTTCACCATTTTTTTCCCTTTGAAATTCAATTTGCTCCATTTGCTATTATTTAAGGAATTTACACATCCAATTGATTTCATTCTACCTGATACAATATGAGTTTAGGATAGAAAAGATTGTGCATACTTGGGACAAAGCTTCTGTAGTCCCAAATTAGAATCTTTCTGAGAAACTTCATGTCATGGAAGACACAATCCATGGAAAGAAAAAAGGGGAATATAAATCATTTATTTTAACCCTGTGGATACTGTGGCATTTTTGTCTCAAGATTTACATTTGGTGTAGATGAAGTGGTAAATAAAAAGGGGGATAATAATCACAAGAATGATAAAACTATTAGCGAAATAATGAAAAAGATTCCAAATCTAACTAATCACTCAAACAGGAACTCTCAATTCTGTCCTTTTAAATATTTTCTCTCACTTACTGTGATTTATATTAGCCCTTGTTTTTGTCTTTGTCATTCGTCAAGCTATCTCCATTCATATTTTGATGGAACAAACCTACAATTTCTTAGAAGTTATTTTGCAGTGTGAGATTGCTTCATTCAGTGTCCCCTCAGAAGACATAATGCTTCCCTTATACACAGACAAGACTGACTGAATGGAATGTCTAGGTGTATTTGTCTTATCTAACTACATGTTGAGAAAAATGCAGTTATTTTGCTACTATACTGATATCAATTTCTGGGCTACATTTTCATAGTTATGAAGATATTCAGGGCAAAATATGCTAAAGCACATCCATTTTTTCTGTGATTGCCCTACTAATGTTTTATTGCTTGTGAAACACACATACCATCTAGCTCTATATAATTTTTCAGTATGTGGAATTACATTCTTTCTTAAATGTACGGGGTGTGTAATGCAGCACATGGCAAGGAGGCTACTAAACTGGTCTATTCTAAGACTGCATTGTCCCACATCTCCATTTAAAGCTCTTCAGAGGCCCAGGAATGTCCAAGAAGTTAAAAAATTGTCTTGTTAAATGAGGGCAGCCTTAATGATGTTATTTTTCTCCTTGGCATCCTATGTAGTCTTCATCATTACAAGGTCTTCCATAGTCAAGGGATCTTCCCACCATTGTCTGTAACAATTTTCTGAGTGCCTTTCTACTAGCTGCATAGCTGCATGTCTTTAATATTCTGTCTGGGCCAGAAAATACAGACCTTCCTAGCAAGAGGGTATCACATTACTCTGTTAATCTTCTTGACCTTGATTTTAGAGTGAGATGAAGGCATCTGTATTCCATTTAACTGGCTAAAGAAAATGTCATGTCTTGGGAGATGGCCAGATTTACCCACCTTCCTACCTATCTGAGCACTGCCTAAGTGCAAAAGGCAAATAAACTTGAGAGTATTAATGTTTACATGATTCAGGCTTGAAGATACATGTGCTTTAGGATTGTTTAAAAGTAAATTAAATTTGGAGAGATGCCATTCAGGTTGACATAAATATTAATGTTTGGAAAAAGGCAGTGACATCATTGAAACTTACTCAATGTATATAGTGTATTAGATAATGGAATTAGCTCTAAGACAACATTCATTCATACTTCATGTTAGCCTAACAAAATGCATGCTAGTGAAAGCATTTTCATTTAAAGGCTAGATAGCTGCTGTAAAGAAAAAAAAAACACAGCCTTTATATATTAACCCATGAATAAAGAAATGAAAAAAAAATTGTACCTTTAAAAATTCTACATACTGTGTTGATTTGTTTCTCAAAATCAATTCTATTTCCCTGAAGTATAGACAGAAAATTACATTCATGCAGTGTTATACAACTTACTTTTCAGAAATACTTAAATTAAAACAACTCCCTTATATATTCAGTAGAATAATCAGACCATCTTTAAGATTTCATTATCCAATGAATTTTAAACTGTTATTCTATGCACTCATAAGGTGACACAACTGGTAAATATAGTTAAAGCTTGTAGTTCAAGCAAAGTCCAAAGAAACTGAAAGGTGCCAGAACTGGGATTTAACTTTAAACCTGATTGGAGAATGAAACACCTCCCATTGAAAACAAGATTTGGAAGCAGATCTACAGAAAATAGATAATTTATAAAATCCTAGGTTAAAGGTGAATATATTACTAAAACCTTGATCATTTACTTGATTTTTCTTGATAGTTTACTTCATCTGTTCTTAAAAATCAGACATCTAATTTTAAGGCTAACATTCTGTGCCTTTCAGATATTCATGCACGTTTGCTATCTGAAGCAAAATAGAAAGCTAAAAGCCACAAAGCAAGTAAAAGGTTGTATCTTAAAGAGTTCCCAGATTTTCACTGTGTCTCCAGAATAGTCCATTTCTGGATAGTGCTTTTGAAAAACTCCTCAAAATCTGGAAATGGTTAAAATACTTTTTGAGGTAGTGATAATATTTTAAATGCTTATTTAGTCACTGTGCTGACATAGTAAATCAAAGCATAGTAATGCCATTTTGTTGATCATTTAATCAGTGCAAAGTATGTCCCATTTATCAAATTTTATTATCTTTACCTAATGCCTGATTAGAAATACAAATAGAATTTAGCAAGTCCTGGGGAGAGTGGATGGTGCAAGGCTCCTCTCCATTAAAGCATTATTTGAAGTGTTTTAATTATGGAACATATTTTAGTTCTGTGTGATAGTAAAACAGTAGAGTCTGTGGCAGTTCTTCTTAGCACAAATTATTCTAAATGCTGGATTAGAACTGTATATGATGTCTACTGTAATGTGTTTGTTTCTTCTATCTTGTTACCTTCTTTTATATTGAGCTTTAGCATATGAAGTGTTGGAATAGTCCTACTGAAGTCAGTAGGTAAAAAAGACACAGACTGGTAATACCTGCAGTTTCAGGGTCTGACTAATTTCTGGAAAGCTTTGCAATGCTGTTTCCTGGGCCTGCCATTTCATTAGTTATTCATCATCATAATGACTGTATTTATTATTACTGCTAAAAATAGGTAATGATGGCAGTATTTCATCTAATGGATTCACTTTGTCCTGCCTTGAAAATGTTGATCTGTCACTTACAGTAGGTTTACAAGGCTGCAATATTATCTTAGTAAAGCTATTTGCGCATTTAATTTTCTCGTAGTTGGAGTATCATAGGCTTTCTTACACAGAACTACCAAAATCAGATTTCTGATTGGCTTAACTTGGAATAAAAATATGTGCATCATCAAAGATCTGTCTCTAAATACTATTTCAGTATAATAGATTTAATTTTTTTATCAGATTATGTGATTTTGGACCTTTGGGTTTCTTTGATCCTCTGCTGTTTAATTACCACAGTAAGAACCTTGGTTTAAATGTTTAATGTAAAAAATGACTACTCATACACCTAAAAAGCAATTGGTTATTCTTCTGATCTTGTCATTTCACATTTTTTCAATGGCTGTGGAGCTACTTCTCGGGGGCACAAGTAGCCATGTACTGAGGACAGAAAGAGGAAATCCAGACAACATATTGAAAATTAATTAATTAGATTATTTCTAGAATTTATTTTTCTGAAACATCCTGAATTCTTATAGCCACTCCACACCTACCTCTACTCTCTCCTGAGCTAGAGAGCTTTTAAAAAACCCTAAAATTTCATGAACATTGAATTTCCTAGTTTACAATAGATAACTGTGAAATAGTCTTAAACATCGGTGTTAGGGAACATGCTGAAGAAGAAACATAATAGGGAAACTCCAGTTAAATGGTTTGAATTAGCATGTTTATACAGCTTAAAGAAGCTATAATGAAATAGGTAGATCATAAAGAAGTCTAATTATGCCAAGAAGATATTTAGTCCATGGACATGTCATACCACAGAAGGGATTTTTATACTGTTACGTAAACATCAACTAAAATACACAAGCTGTGAAAGTCCATCATCTTCCCTGATTCATTGGCATATATGCAGTACAGCCTTTGCACTACCAGAACCAGGGTAAAGGAATAGTCACCTTAATGTGACAACATATGTGAATAATACTAATCATGAATGAAATTGTTTCATGAATAGGACTATATATCTCTATTACTTCTACAACTTTACATGACTCATGGATTCATGAACCAGGGGATACTGAGTCATTTCTCTGTTCCTGGTGGGATCTAAATGCAATCCATCCTAAATAAATAAATAACTGGTATCAAGGAATCATTGTCTGTCTCCTGTTTTGATGTCAATGCCATGATCCCCATTGTGAACCAAAAATATAATTGACACCAATAATTAACACTGTGTCATACATATCTAACTTGCATTAAAAGAGTCATCTTCAAAATGATTTTACAAGCTGTATGTTTGTGCCAAAAATATGTATCACAGTTATACAAGCAATGATCAGTGTAACTGGCAAAGTTTAAATCTTCAAAAGCACCTTCAAAGGCATCCTTCTTTAAATTCTATGGGAGACTTAGTGCAGGTCAGTGGCTGTGTTCTGGATACCACAGAGGTCCTTCAGACTTTATTCCGGCAGAGCTTCACTAGATTCTGTGAGAATCTGGGTGTCACGAGGACTGGGTTGAGTCCTACTTTAAATATACTGTTTCCCCTCAAGCTTAGGTAGAGGGCTTTTTTTGAAGCGGGAACTGCTGGTCTAATGGAGGTTGCTACCTTTACTTGAAAATCTGAACTGCTTCTTCCAGAGATCACAGCTATAGCAAACTGTCATTTCTTGCAGTCATCTGTTCTGCATATTTCTATGAATAATGTTATTTTCTTCTCTTTTTGATGCAGAAGCGGTCAGTGCAGATTTTATTTGTTCATGTTTAAGAGTCATAAACACAATCCAGTGCCTCGTTGAATGAAATGCCAAATGAATAACAATAAAGGTATTGGCACTGGAACTTAGACTCAAAAAAGAAAGCCAGTATTTACAAAACTGCTGAAATGCTAAATAGTCTCATCTTTTTAATTGTTCTTGCAAAGACCTATTATAGAAGGTGTTCAATATATGTATATCTATATTTAAAATTAATATAAGATTATAGTAACTGAACAAAATATCTTAACTTGCTGATCACCAAATTTTAGGTCCATCTAGACCATAAAAATGCTGCAGTACCTTGCACTTACCCATGAATAGCTTTTGAAAACTCACTTCTGGATGTTGAACTGCAGGTTTGTGATGTCTTTGGGGAACTTGATTATTTGATTTATTCAGAAAAATCAACTTGTGAGACAACCTTTATCATCAGATTTGTAACTTCCATTTTGCAGGTTATTGACTGGCTAATGCAGGACCTGTTGACCTCAATAGCTCTTCTTGTCCACAGTTGTCTTTGTTCAGGTTTGGAAACACTAGACAAATAGAAGATACATCTAAGTCTCATTTTCAGGATATCCACACTTAGACATATAGTGAAGTTACTGTGAAGTAAGCTAGAATTCTATGATTCTATGATTCTGCAGAGTGTGAATCATAGAGCCCCATCTTCACAACAAACACCAGACAGGGAACCTTGATGTGCTTCAAAAGGACCTGATCATTAAGACAAGGATTGTTTTGTTAAATTAATTACAGCTGAGTGGATATTTCCCATGGAATAGCTTTTCTGATGAGTTCATCTTTTTTCCTTGCTCATGTAATATTTGGAAGCAGGGTATCACTTCATTGTGAAATTGTTATTGCACTTTGAAGCTATTTTCCAGAAAATTATCTTTTTCTGAGCATGCCTCAGTAAGTTACCTCCAGTTTACCCCCAGTAAGTTAGCTCACCTCATCTTGAAGTATTGCTTCCATTGGTTGAGACACAATAGCTAATCATCTTGTGCTTCTGCTCTCATGTAAATGAGTATTTTGCAAGAACCTTAAGCTAATATTGAGAAAAAAGAACCTACGCTTGCTTCATCAAGGTTGCAGGCAGCTTTTCCTTCATACCTGCCCTGGCCATATCTATTTCATTGTAGCTAAACAACATCTAAACTAAATTGTAGAACTAAATTTGATGGTCTTCATTTCTCTTCCTTTTAGCTACTCTTTCCTCGTTTTCTTTTTCTCCTTTTTTAAACACCTCTACCATGATGGGACCCTTCTCATACAGAGTATGGAAAAACACTTCTCACCCTGAGCTTTCTTTTGTGTGTTTTGCATTTGAAGTGGTAAGTCTTCAAACCTTGGTCCATGTTTGGTTCTTCCAACCCTTTGACTCAGTACTCACAGCCTTATTTAAGCATAGGGGCTGGTTACTTTCTGTAGGTTACCTTTCTATCAGATAAGCAAGTGGAAAGTTACAGGATGTTTTCATTGGATTTTTTTGGATCCCAATTTAGGAACAGTGTTTCACTTTGGCATTTAGCTTTCTACCTCACCAATACTCTTCTGTCACTACAAAATCTATTAAATGCATACTCAAGCAATATACAGCTGAAGTCCTTGGTGAAATTTTGAATTGTTAGAAAGGTGATAAAATTAGGAATAACTGTTCTACTTGTGGCTATGCAAGGCAACATGAACATATTTTTACTGATTGCTAAGAAAACTAACACTCTCTTAGCCTATCTCCTTCCTCTAGACACTCTCACAGCTTGCTGGCTGCATACTCACAAGTGTTCAAGTTCATTTAGTGACATGTCAATCACTTGAAGAAGAGCAGTGAGCAAACACCATTGACTGTGGAACAGTACATTGCTGATTTTGAGCATTTGTTCAAAAAGCTTTTTGCATTGACTTTCACAAGCCAGCCTCTTTCCGAGCTCACTTCTTACATACAGCTTTTCTTTTATAGTTGTGGTTCCACAATCTATGTCTTGCTTCAGTTCTTAGCAACATTAATTTGATTCAGGTTTCTTTCTGTTAATTACTTAGAACATGGTACAAAAGTCACACCTTCTTTATGCTCTTCTTCTGGTGGAAAGTGAGATGCTCTTTCTAGTCCTGTGTTTACAGTGTGTTTACAGTGTGTTTACAAGCCATATGTGGGATTCCTAATACCAGCTTTAGCGCATCATTTAACTATGGCCATAGTTTTTAGGTTATTTCCACCTTCCTAAAAATACAGTTGTATTCTGTTTTTGAGCTTGAGTACAGAAGCTAGACATGCATTTCTTCATTTGTTTGGTTTTGGTTGGTTGGTTTTGTTTTGTTTTGATTTTTTTTTTTTTCTTGAGGTTTTGTTTGTTTGGTTTTGTTTTTGTTTTGTTTTGTTTTTAAATGGTCTAGTTGTGTTTCCTGTAATCGTCTTGGTTAGTCCAAAAGGGTCTCAGCTGTATTTTGAATGTACAAACATGTGGCCTTGAAAAGTGATGACTGTGGAATGACTTCACTATTTAGCTGGTTTTAGCAATATGTCCCCTAGGCAATGCAATATGGCACTATAGAAAGGCCTCTTTTTTTTTGGCCAATATATTTATGGGTCTAATGAAGGAATTCTGTCCTTGGAAAAAATTAACCTGGCAAGAAATTACTTGTTTCTTATGTTCTGTTATAGTAGCTATGAGAAATCAAGAGCCAGTGAAGTGTTGACAAGTCATTGCTTGCTGCCTTAATTTGGCGTAATAGTGCAAGTAGAATGTCACCCTAACTTCAGCTCATTTGACACTGTCTATAAATATATTGTAATATTACTGATAGTGAGACTGCTACCCATTAAAAAATAATGCTGTAAAGATGGCATCCCAGCCAATCTTGGCACTATACATTGAAAGCAAATAAATGCACAGACTGAAAAATAGCCAAGTCAGTAATGTGGATAAATCACCTATAGAACAACATACTGAACAAGTAAATAAAATTTCTTGGCTTGTTTCTTTCCCTTTGTATATAAATGGTAGGACCTGATCTAGTGCAAATGAGTAGCAAGATACAATAGCAATATCTGTGATTAATAGTAATTCTTGCAGTGTGTGTTTCTCTCTTTTTCTTTTCTTCTTTTTTTTTTTTAAATTTTTATTTTTAACTATGTCAATTGAAAATCCTACAGTTTACCTCTTGTTTGTAAGTAGCAATACAAGCTAAACTGACAGGATAAAACCCATCCTCTTTATTGCCTATGGCAATCTCTTTCCCACTCCATTCACAATTCAGTTTAGTAAATATATTTGTGTTTGGAACACTGTCATGAGCTATGGGACTACTATTCACCCCATGGCTTAGCTAGAGAAGATCAGAGATGCTGAGCAGGGTTTAGGAATTGGAATATGCTGTTTAAGTGGCATATCTAATAGACTTGCCTTTTGTCTGTGAAGTAAAATGTGTAGTGAACACAAACACCTTGGCATAATGTTTTTGGTTTGTTCTAGGCATTTTGTCTGTGTGCTTCTAGCCACAATAGTATCAGTCTTTTCCTTTTATTTATGCATTTTAAAAAACTTGTGTACCAATATGTTTTACCTCTTTCTACATTACTGCTATTCCTTAAGCAATATTATTATTCATTCTCCTGAGTATTTACTATTTTGCCATGTCATAGCTCAATCTTCTGGGATGCTTTGTTTTATTTTTGGCTTGCAAAAGAACAGTTCCTTCCCCCAACAAACAATAGCGAGGACAAAAGCATTTTATAATTCACTCTCTGTATACTTCACTGTCCAAAACAAAATAAATGTAGAATCTACATACAGAATGTATTCCCCCTCCATGCACCCTAAGAGCTCTTGTACAGTATTGGAAGAGTGATCAATTACTGGTATGCAGCCCCCATAATAATGAGCAAGTACTGGGACACTGGCCATTCACCCAAGATAATGATCGAGTTGCAGTATAGTAAACACATTCTGCATCCATCCATGGGATGTCATCTATTCTGTATAATATAAAGGAAATGATCAAATACGGAGATATACAAATACTGCCAGTACCACCCAGGCTGGAGATGATGGCATACACTGATCCTGATTAAATAGCCCTTAGCAAGTATATTGGTATATTGTGCAGATACTCATAGAATGTTTTCAGTAATGTGGATCAAATACTGTTCTGTATAGAATTAAACTAGAATATCCTGCTATACGTCATTTTTTGGTTGGGTTGTTTGTTTGGTTTTGTTTTGTGTTGTTTTCTTTTGTTTTGTGTTGTTTTGTTTTCTGGTGTTGATTTTCACATAGGCTTTCTAACTTTACCTGGTTTAATATATTTCCTCCGCACTTCTCCCAGTGTCTCACAATCTTTTATTCTATGTTTGATCTTCCAGTATCATATATATAGTGCTTACTAAAATGTTTTTCTCTCACTTTAACTGATTGTTTTTGAAAAAGAAGGAGGGAAGAAGCATAAAAAACACAAGCACACTGCTTCTGGTTCTCCCATTACCTTTAAAGCTTGCTTAGCTTTTAAAAATCTATTCTCCTAGACAAAAATATTATCGTTCTAAAGATTTTACCTTTCTTTTAGATAATTTTACTGTATGTCTACTATTTGTGGGAGATGTGGAGAGAAACTGATAGTTAAATTCCATTTAGTCTTTAAAAGACATTCCAAGTGGGTGGGTGAGTTAAATATGAACTAGAAACATCATTGCTTTAGTGCTTATTCTAACCACATGAAAAGGGTGCAAGTATATTGACTGATTTTGTTAGGTCTGATTTGAGCTTCAAATAAAAAGATCACATGGTCCTCAGTCTCATCTGTGTTGGTAGCAATTACACTGATCTTACAGAAAGTTGACCTGTTTAGATTTCTGGAAGCCCCTTTCTAGAGATCCTTCATCACCAAATAGGAACCCTATTGGACTAGAAGACTAGCTTTCGTTAAGCTCTTCCAGTTCCCGTGTTTGTTCCTTATGTCTTGTGCCATGGCCAAAATGAATGCAATGCATCTTGAGTATTTTTAAAGTGTTTAGTATTAGTTCAGCTCCACTCTGACTGATACCAGTAAAAAATGTTACTGCTGATTTTAATGTGAGCTGACTTAGGCTAGTAGGTTGAAGAGCTATGATATTTTGCCAGTGAAGTTTGGGGTTGAGCAAGAACTGAGGCACAAAGTGGCCACTAATCAAATCTAATTGACCAAGCTGTAGTATAGTGACCACCTTCTGCATCCGTCCATGGAATACCAAGAACAAGGGACTTAGTTTGAGACTTAGATTTGAAAGGAATGTTTCTCAAGTCCCTCTAAGTGACCTCAAAATAGAAATGTGGAAAGACTGGGGAGTCTGAAATGCTGAGCTCTGAAAAGGAGACACATACAAAGACTTATGATAAATAAACTAATGAGTGATATAAAGAATGTAAATTATTCTGTCTTTGTCCTTTCTCATAGTAAATGAACATTTTTACAAAATGTAGAGATATGGCAGAATGTATTGCTATAAGGTGTCATTAAGGCCACGAGCTAAGCTGGATCCTAAGAAAGAATTAGACATTTACATGGATAATGAAAAAACCTACAGCCTTAGTGTTTCTTTAAATAAAGTATATTGCTCATCATGTTTCACAGCATTAACCTACTACTGAGAATGGGAAGAAACTTCCCCTATGGCCAAGTATTTTTTAATTATACACTCTGGGATTTCTCATACTTTCCTCTAAGGCATCTGTTACTAGCCTCTCCCAGTGCCAGTGCCACCAAAAGGGTTCTTGTTAAAAACATGGCTGCCTCCAGAGGTAGGGTCTCCCAGTGCCAATTGGGAATACTCTCTTTAGTTTCAGGTGCCTTATTTATTCAGACAGGCTTAGATTCAGCAACCTTTATTACAGCTAAAATGACCAACTTTTAAATTTAGAATCAGTAAGACATTTTTGTCAATGTAAAATAAGAGTTGTACAAGAACTTCAGTTCTTTGTTTTATATTTAAGGGTATTTTTGTGTGTGTGTGGGTTTTTTTTGGTTGGTTTGTTTTTGGTTTTTTTTTTAATCCATTTATTTATTTATTTCAGAATACCAACCTGAGCAGAAATGGCTATGACTGTCTTTTTAAATGCTGGTGGGTCTGAAAGCTGTAAAAAAGCTTTCTTAGGTCTTAATTTCCTACATAGGTATACAAAATCTAGATAATTGTAGCCATCTGGTTTTTGGACCAAATAATTTAGTGTTTGTTTCTCACAAGGCATCAGAGAAGCTCACTCCCAGTATTCAGACCTTCAGGAGCAACATTTTGGTAGCAAACCCATTTGTGAAATATCTTTCCACAGAAGGAAAGAGAGTTCCAGAAGGAAAATGTTTTCAGTTTGAAGATTTCACAGGATTTATTAAAAAGAGAAGGAAAAGAAAAAAAAGGTCATTTCTAAATTCTTTGCTGATATCTTTATATGTATTCTTTATGAAATCTAATGGAATTTTTTAGCTATATGTACATTTTACAAACATTTCAATTAATGTCTGTGTCTAATCTCAAGTGCATTTGATTAAAAAATGGGACCATTTTGATGTTCTATGTTCAATTATTAAGCAAAAATATTCTGTTATCAGATAGTTAATTAAGCGGAACTGACTGTATTCATTAAAATATTTGTTCCAAACAAATGTATTTAACATTCAGATATTATGCAGAATAGGTGACAATTGCATATCTCCATGGAGATCAATAATGGGATTCAGATCATTGTGTAAAGAGTCTGCAAGTTTAATGCAGAGAGAATGTCATTATTATTTCTCTCTTAATGATGGTCATTATGCGCAAACACTGATTGAATTCCATTTGTTACCTGCATTTGAGCTGAGAGGAATAATTACAATTTAAGTGTCTCCATTAAAATTCATAAAAGAATATGAATGCAAAAATTATACTTGAAACTGACAAAATATACTTTGAGGATATAAATTGTGTTTTCTGATAGGCCTCTTAAAAGTATTAAAAATAGCTTCATTTTAATAAGATGGCATATAAAGATCATGCATTATCATCACCTTTATGTTAATTCACATAATACATGACTAATACTAAAAAGTGAAGAAATTAACTTTTAAAAGTAGAAATTAATGAAACAATAGGCTACTTGTCATACAGCCTATTGGAATGGATATCTCTATATTTGGGTTATAGTCACCCATCTTCATAATAGCCAGTTAACTCGTCAGCTGCTGTATACTGTGGAGATTACCCTGCCACATTTTCTGTGACATGTTTCAATATGATTTTTGCTAATTAAATGGGATATTATTAGTGCAACCATTTATTCAAGACAACTTTTACGTGTGCTGTGATTTACTGCATTGCGCTGACTGCTCATTGTACCATGAGAGTGATTCAAGTGCTTACTACAAGTACTGAAGGGCCTGATCCAGGACGGTGCTCAGCCTTTCAATAGTTCTTTGTGCCTCTTGACTTCTCACTGAGGTGCTTAGTCCTTTATAGGATTGGATCCTTAAGCTATAATTATTAATAGCAGCAATACTCCTGAGGGACTGCCTGATGACATATCTCCTGGAATAGTAAATGATAGCAGAAGACACTTCTTGCCATCTTTACATACTGTCTAAGAGATGACAGACTGGATGGTGGGAGTAAGGTCTTGTCATTAAGGGTATGTTAGTATGAAACACTTCTACCCATTATGTTTTCCTGAGTAAATATGTAAGGTCCTTCTGAAGGGACCTTGAAATGGTTATTTTCATTTTTACCAATGTTTTTTTGAGTACAGTCATAGCTATTTTAGGTAAAGTTTATTGAATATATTCAGGCGAGTTGTTCTGGATGGTCTTTTCATATGTGCAGTTTTCACTTCTGGGATGAACTGGTGATGTCTGGCTATTGATGTTAGGATTGAATTTTGCCTTCTTTTGCTGGGGGTGGTTATGGTGGGGATTCAAGATGCCTTTTGGCAGGGAATGTGCATGTTATCTCATTATTATTATTTAGGTTGACAGCAGAAATCTGTTAATTAGATTATAGGTGGTTGTTCTGTCTTCTTGTTTATTTGTCGAGTTAAGTCTTAAAAATAGGTGGAAAAGCTATACAATGAAAAAATTCTTAGCAAGAACACAAAATGAAACCAAAGGAAAAAACAGGATATTCACAGCATTTCAACTTGTATTTTTTCCTCTAATCTTTATCTGGCACTTCCCTGTTAAAATTAAAAAGAAGAAGTCTAGAATTTCATAACTATTTAACACTTGGCTAAACACTGCTTAAGTATTTGTCACCAAGAAAATGTTTCCCTATTAAGCGGAATTTATGCAAAAATCATTCTGATTAAGCAGTAGCTATTGCCATTTACAGTTGGTAGACTAAACAGTTTCCCTGGAAGATATCTCATTTAAGTGGCTGTCCAAATGAAATGTGTCACACTTAAATGATGTTTGCCACACTATTATACTTTACTTTTTTTGAATGATGAGATTTAAAATATAACTCAGTTATTAAACAGTAAGACCTGCTTCACATGTATAACTTTCATTCTTAGAAAATACATTAACAAAATGTGTATACCACCTGGTTTAAAATAAAATTCAGGGTTTAGCATTAATCAGTAACAACTGAATATGCATGATTATTGGCAGAGCAAGTTTTTAAAATTGCTTTGCTGAACTGGGATGAGAGAGACAGAGGTGACAGTGCACATAAAGTAAGGAGTGAGCAGTTTCATGTAAATAAGCTTTCTGTGTCCAACCTAGAATCTGCAACCATGGAAAAATTGGATTCTGCAAACCAGTTAGTTCTTGCTGAATCAGTGGGCAGAGCTTCAGAGATCCATATCCTCTCTGCAGTGCCTCTTCCTCTGGACAGAATCCTAACATGATTTTAGAAGAATTCATTGCAACTCAGAATTCTCGCACCTTTACTGTAACTTTATTAGCTTGTAAAATACTTGTGAGATAGTGAAAAAACATGCTGTAAGAGTTACTAGAGCTTTGATAGCTATAATAAGCAATTACTATGGGACTGACATTCTAAATGGGGAAAAAAAGACCTCTGTCCCTTTTAAAGGAATGTAGAATACTTACCTTACAGGACTATGACTGTGCTTCACAATCTAATATGTGAATTTGACCTAAGCTTTTGATTCTCTCGACAGCTACTAATGGCGGTTCAGATCAACTGGTATTAAATCACAAGAATAAAAAAGCATGGGGAAAGTAGCCACCAATTGAATTTCTTAACTAGTTACTCCTGATTGACCTCACATTCTCTGGCTTGAACTGCTGTTTCTCAGGTATGCAAATCACTCCTTGATTGTATACTTATGGGTAGGCTACTTCCTAAATCCTTTGGAGAGTAAAAATCCTCCTTCTCAAACGTTCAAGCTAATCAAACACTACCTTCTCCCATGTCTTATTTCTTGTTACTCTGACACAGCAAGAGAATTTCAAGGGAACAATAATTGCCCTTATAATGGATTTGTAACAATTCAATACGTGTGGGTCAGGCAATGACAAGTGGATGGTTTCAGAAATTAAAAATCATACTTAATCACTTTTTAAAAAATGAGTGAAAATTACTTTGTTAAAATTGAGTCATACTGTGCTGCTGGGTGTTTTCTTCTGGTGACATTATTTGATAGCCCTGTGGTTCAATCAATAAAATTATGAGAAATATACTGGTTATACTTTAGAATTGGACACAACAAAATACACACACCCCCCAGATTATAGAATGAGATAACCCTCTCCCCAGTAACAGCTTTTTTTCCACGTTGAGAAAACTGTAAAACAGAAAAATGTCTCCATTCACTTTACATGAGCACTGATGTCTCTGTGTCAAAAACTGAGGGCTCTCCCCTCCACTAACATTTGGAAAATAAACATGGTGGCATATACAAGTAGCCAAATGGAGTTTTAAAAAGCCCAAATAAATAAAATTCTCAGTAATTCTGATGGTAGGAAGATCAGAAGTAATGCAAGAGTGAAGATTTGATACATTCTTTCTATGAAAAGCAAAATATTCAGCTGCAGAGTAAGGGAGAGTCTATATAATCCTTTACCCTTGTTTTCAGTAATCGTAGAGGTGGTTGAGGCAGCATCAAGAATGCAGAACCAAGTTTGCTCTTAGTTAAGGCTGTTCACACCTAATATTTACCTTTACAGTTCTTAAGTATCATAGAGCAACTCTTTGTCATATAATATACCCTGGTTTGCTTGTAGTAACTCAGTTATAAAACTACAGGAAAACAGACTACAAGAACTATTTTGCTCCTTGTCAGGTCTATGCTTACACAGCCTCACAATAATGTTTTTTACCTGTATACATTGAGAATCGTGTCCACCAACCAGTGAAGTTTTTATGCAAGACAAATAATACAATTTGAATGTTTGCATGATTTCTATTGATATCATGTAAAGAGGCTTTCTCATACTGCCTCTCTATTACTGATAGCTTTTTGTAGATGTATTATTACTTTGGTTCTAGTTTGGTTTTTTTTCTTTCCAACTGAAAATAAAAGAACTGATCTGAACCTTTACTAAAAGCAAAATACTCTCCTATCTTGCTAAATCAGAGCAGATCATTTATAAATTGCATTTTGCCCAGATGCATCTGAATATAAAATAAATTACCAAATACTTCAGTTCTTATTAGAGATTTTTCTGGTAATGCTACACTCATTTTCTGATGATGTTTGTAGCATTTGTGCATGTGTTTGACATTATGTCCAATTTACACAACATGTTAATGAATGATTCTGCGTTAGGCCTTGGAACTCCATACTTCTGTGGTTAGGAAACGGAGGCTCCGCTCCTGCCATGGCTCTTGTACCTATGCATAAAAGACATTAATTACACTGATTAGGCGTTTAAACCCCAGCATAAACAAGTGATGAGCAGAAGTTGTACAAGCACCGGCGCATTTAGATACCCCATTATTAAGATATGTTGTCTGTCAACAATTTATCAGTTGTAGGCATTTAACTTACACTCACTTGAGCAGAATTAAGAGTATTTACTTTCCTCATAAGAGGGCAGTCAGATATGTACCAATTTTGTTTTAACTGTGGAGAGCAGGGAGCTGGGAGCAGAGCGGGGAAGGCATCCAGGAAGGCCTAATCAATCACTGACAGATTACGACTAAAGCCACTTCCATACCCATTAAAGCAGGACAAATGCAGAATTGCAACTGAACAACTTCTAGTTTTAAGCCAACAGTGGGACTTCCTAGTTATTTATCAAAGTCATTGCTGGTAAGCAGCATGCCTCACTGCTCGATTGTACTTCACAGCAGACAGAGCTGACTGAAGCTTCAGCCATGAAAGAAGTGTTTATGCCCTCAGCTGTGGTGCTGTCAGCCCTCTGGAATTTACTGTAAATCACACAGCTTTTATTGCAAGATTTAGTAGCTGATCCTCTGTGGGCTCTATTCACTGCAAGCTTGTTACTATTTGGATGTTAGCCTCAGTCCATAAAGGGACTTGCTACACATCATCAAACAGCAGCGGAAAACCAAAGGTTTCATTTTTCAATTTTCTAAACCCTAAACTCCTCAACAGTCATTGAATTTCATTGCAGAAAGTGGAAGTCTACTTTATTATGGTACTCAATTTCCCCAATGGAGTTATACACTTATAACATTACTTTTATTTCCAATGACAGGATCTGGCCATCTGTCCTGGCTGTAATTTCATAACACACTCACTAGTTTTTATTTTAAGGGAATTTCTAGATATTACATTGAGCTTGTGACAAAATTGTAATGTAGATATAAAGGCCACAATAATGATAACTACATTCAGTGCTGCCTAACATCTTAACAAAGTAATTTTTTTTTTCTATTCCAAGTATAGAGGCATCTGGATAAGCTTCTAACACAATTGAACTGACAAATAGAAAAAAAAAAAAAAAAGTTTTGATCAACTGGAAAATACAAAAGGATAAGGGCTTTTAAGAGTGAACCTCAGCCAGGACAGCCTTATTCCCCAGGCAGTATGTATTTTATCAAAAATGATGCTGTGCATCAGTTTTATCAGCCATTACTAGTAAGATCAAATCCAGGAATAAAGGAGAATGCTGAAATGTTCCTTTGTAATCAGTATTGTTATTCCCTGTGAGGCAGAGGGACTTGACAAGGCATTTAATTGTGTTTGTCACGTGGTTTGCAGGGGGACACCATGCCTCTGTGCCTTCCACCCCATGCCAGGGAAGCAGAGCCCAAGCCTCTTCCAGGGCCTCTCCATCTCCTCGTGGTACAGGAGCCCAAGCACTGGGGCTAGACAGGCTACATGACCCTCCCTGAGTTTGCCCTTTTCATCTCTAAGAGAACAGGACCACTGCCTTTTGTTGACCAGATAGGTATCCTGCTGTCCCAGGGCTGTTTCCTCCTGAGGGGCCTGCAGAGCATGTGGGAGGCATCCCCATCCTGATGCCTTTTCCTGGGTGCCTGGGTAAAGCCAGGGGGTGATGAGGTGGTGAAGGCAATGCCTGTGCTGTTATTTCTCTCTTGGCTGAATGGAATAATTCATAGATCAGCTTCTCAAGTAAGTGTTTCAGTGAGGTCCATCTTGCCTAAAGTCAAAGCAAGTTTTGTTATTGGCTTCAGCTGAACAATGTTTCCTGCGCTCCATTCACTTTGAAAATTACACCGTTTGTGCTTAATTTCAACAAAGTTATGTGGAGTTATTATTTTAACTATCAATTAAACTGTCTCTGCTTCCTATGTTAAGAAAAACATCACAATGCCCTTGGCTCAGAGGATTACAGCAAGTGATTTACATCTGTCCCTGCTTTTTTTGAACCTCCCTCAGAAAGTACCTGGATTCATTTTCAGGTTTAGGACCCCTATTTCAATAAAGAAAATAAGTAGTAAAGGCATATATTATAAAGATCATTCTATTTTTCTCAGAGCTTTGGGTTAATTTTTGCTTCATTATTACTTTGATTTCACAGAGAAAAAAGTTTTTTAATGTTAATCCCCATGAAAGAGCCAAAATTGAGGGTTTATTTCTGTTTGACGTATCAGGCGATTTAAGTGGATGCCTATCCTCCTTTTCTAAGCAAAGATCAGGCCTCAGGGTCATTATCAGAAACCTAACAAAGGCCACATAAAGACCCATACAGCTCTATATACTATGCATATGCTGTCCTGTGCATACATTTAGAGATTATATTTTAGTCTTAAAGCAAAAGTTATTTACTAAAATGTTCATTTGCTTGTATTTCAAGGCCATAATCTCCGTTTTTTTTCTGCAAGATCATGAGCTACTTACTTTGTTTCTCTTTCCACAGTGAATTACCATGTTTTTTTCCCTAGTGTTTCTAGTCACCTCTCCTGTTACTAGACCTCCTCCCCTTGTCATTGTTTTGTTTTGTTTTGTTTTTAATTTCAGGAAACATTTGTGATTGTTGAACTCTTGCAGCTAACACTGTAATCTTTACTACCAGATTCATTCAACTGTTATGGCAATACATTTTAGTAAAAATTTCCACCAAAGCTGCTGGCAGAGGAAAGGCTGGTAAGTCAGTCCCAGGCATGAAAATAGGTGTATTTCCTACCTGGTTGTGTGCAGTGCCAGTGTTAAGGCAGCATAAGCAATGTTCTCAGTTAGGAAGCACATAGGATGCAGTATATATATATATTGCCGGGTGACTACCTGTTGGAGACTCTCTGGGGTGCCATGATGTTGCTGGATCAAGCTGTAGAACTGTTTTGACTCAGCTGTGAGTGGGATATTGTGGTAGAAACCCAACCCAGAGAGGCACAAGACTTTCCATAATAGCGGCACCTCTACCTGAAATAACTAATCCTTTACAGGATACTCTGAAGGTATGAAATAATCTTTACTAAAGTCATTCTCTCTATTTAAACTAAATTTTTGCCCAGTACAGAAAGGTGATCTCTCTTACATGTTACACAAGCACCAAATCGATTTGCTTCCAACATATTTAGGACCTGAAGCTGAGCTGTTTCTCAGAGTAAGGAACTCACTAACCTGCACAGAAGATACATATGGGAAGCAGCTGCACTGTCAAGAGCTTTTCTGTTTTTAAAAATAATTATATTCCCTTCAAGGATACAAAGGGTCCTTTTTATTATTTATGTCGCTATTATTTTTTTCTTACACTGAGTTATCTTTTCCTCCCTGCCATCCCTTCGTTTTTTTTTAATTTTGGTCCTTCATTTACCTCTCCTGTGTTCATGAGTCTACTTTACATTTTTGATAACTGCTTTCTCTTTGCTGCTATTTCTGGATACTACAGAGGATGCTCCATAGACCTGAGATCTCCTCTGCAGAAAGGTGGAAAGATTAGTCAGGCTGAAGAAAACAGTGAATATGGTGTGGGAAAGCTCTTAAGAACAGAGAGTTTAGAGTCTTTACTGCATATTTAGGGCCATGTTACCTTTTCTGCAACAGTATTCTGCAGAATTAACCAGACTCAAAAATTATATATCAGTATAGCAAATTGTGAATAGACTACACTGGAAGAACATGGGTATTTGGTGCTTGCCTGAGTTTGGTGGGTGAGACATAGATCAGGAACTGTGGTGGCTACAGGGGATTCCCGTGCACAGGGATGTGCATTGTGAAGGTGGTCACTAATCGCCCTGGCAAATCCAGAAGCACCTGAGCCAAGAAGAATAAGCAACCTGTATTAGGCCAACAGAAGGAGGCCTTGTCCTCTCAGTAGCACCATCCTAATTCTGATTTCTTTCCCCTAACTTAATGGCACTGGTTTCAGAGTAAATGCTACTGATTTATAGAGAAGTGAGAATACAATCGAACTTGTATATAGGCCATGTGTATTATGACTTGGATATTTTTCACATCCCAGTAATCTTACTTCATAGTTCCTTTCCTTGTGATTTCCATCTTTTGACCATCAATTCTTTCTTCTTAATTCTCCTTACAATAATAACTACATAATAGGTTTCTAAAAGAAATGGCTTATCGCTTAGGAGTTCCAAAATTGTCAAAGACACTAAGTAAATTAAAATTACCGTATCCTAAATTATCAAGCTAGGAGTCCACAATAGAGGAATAATTTACTAATGTTGAAAGAATAGCCAATTTACTTTGACAACTTAATCCAAGCAATTTGGATTCATGGGGAACAAGAACAGATACACAGTAATTGCTGTGTATGAAATTTAGAAAAGAATATTCCTTTTTTTTTTTTTTTTCTGTTTCTTTGAAAAAAATTGCTGGCATTTTAAAGTGAGTTTATTCTTGGCAGTCCCAATTCATCAGTGCCCAAAATTCACATTTCCATAGGTTAGACAGACAGCTTTAACTCTTCTCAGTGTTTAGGAATTGTATGTGGGAGATCCATTGGAATTTACTCATGCTATAAAGCACATTGTGATCACATTTTGTGAGTTCTCTGTTCACTAAAGCCCCTCCAGCCTGTTTGCTGCTTTGCTGTGCCTTGGTCCTAAGGGATGTAATCTCAAATAAAGGGTAGTCTTGAAATATACAGGTATTTTTAGCTTAGAAGAGAAATAAAACTGTGTATGTAAAGGCCAAATTCACTGTTGTTATAAGTGGATTCACAGTCATTTACTTAGTGGATTTGTGCCTGCTTCTTCAAGTGGATCAGTATGTTTGTCTCTAGATGTGTAAAATAAATAATGAAAAGCATTTTAGAATAATACTTGTATGAGAGCTAGACATACAGGGGGGCTCTAACTCACACTCTCTCCCTTCCACAGGGTTTTATATAATTCTATTACTGTGGATTTTCTCAGTGCAACAAATATTCTGCTTCCCAGGAGATTTACCTTTCCTATGTATAGCAATACTTCAACCAGCGAAGTTTCTGAAAAAGTATTCTAAACACCTTATTTAACCTTTAAAACATGAAGTATACTGATTCATGTCATTTTCCCAAGTAAACTTGGACAAATATGCTAATGTAAAAAAATCAGGATATCGGCCTTAGAAGTGGATACAATACCTGATTGTAATTGAAAATCTGAATATACATGATTAGGTACAAAATAAAGAATGAATATGTAAACATATAGATAAGAGTACCAATAATGTAGAGAAGGTACTGTTTTATACAGCAGTCCTAAATTAAGAAAACAAAGAATAATGCAAGAATCTCCTTTTCATAATTTTTTTCTGAAATCCTTCTTATTCCTATGACAGGAAGGCAGGTTACTCTTCTGGTCAGGAATATCTCCACTGATTTCAATGTAGTCGCTTCTGATTCTGATTTGGTCTTAGATGTCCCCTTTATTGGCTTCAGGGCAATAATCATTAGCCTTATAATCATTAAAGTTGACATTTTTTACAAATTTGAAGTGGTTGACATCCTTTTATCTGCTGTATGTCATTACATTTTGAGTCTTCTGGAAGAGGACAGCTGTGCAGCAGCAAGAAAGCCACTACCTCTGCCCTGTCCTGGCTCCTGGTGGGGGAGCAGATGTGCCTCTCTAGAGGGCAGCTGGCTCTTCCTGGGGCAAGGGACTTTTGTAATGAGGGGATAAGCTGGGAGGCAAAGCCAGCAAAGCAATAGTTGATCAACAGGGGAGACTGCTGAGAAAGGCAGGGAGCAAAGACCCAGGCAGTCCTCAAAGTCTGACAAAAAGGAGACTTTTCCTGCCCAAAGGGGTCTCTGTAGAGTTTGTGTCTGAAAAGTTCCTGGCCTGAGCCCAAGGCTGGAGGAGAGGCCGAATGTCACAAGGCTATTGCATACACATGAGGATAGTCCCACTGTGGGGACGAGATGGCTTTTAGTCTCTCTTAGCCAGTAGGGTTGACTCCTGGCCTTCTTACATCCTAGGCTGTAGAACCTGTCCCTTCCAGGGCTCTCATCACCCTCATAGTGCTTTTTGAGTTGCTGATTTCATTAACAAGCTAAGACAAGTCCACCTCAAAACTTGAGCTGATTCAAGGACTCATCACAAAAGGTAACAAAGATGTTCACTGTGTTGTCAGTGCAGAGTTCATCAAATTATTCAGGTGTCAGTAAACTATTTCCTTCTTGTCAAGTGTTTGTGAAATTACTTCTTGACTTTCGTTTATAAATCGTAAGAATTTTTCAACTGGCTGATAAAACTATTTAGTATTGATTTGCCATAAACCCCTTGGTTCGGCTGTAAACTATTCCCTATGATCATAAACTGTCTGTTAGCACAGCACAATACATTGCTTAATTCATGTCATGAGTTTTCCTTTCTATTTTTCTTAAAATGTGAGAATTAATCTGTTTCCAGATCCTTGTGTATACAGATGCTAGCCCAATAAACATCCTTTAATCATTCAGTCAACTATTAACAGACTTCCTCACATTTACACTAATTTTAAGATCCTTTTACACTGGATTTACATTTCCTTAAATTAGGATGTGGCCAAAAACACCTATACATATACCATATGTAAAAAGAGGCACAAGAATTAAGTCAGACACCTGAGAATTTGAATGTACTTTGATGAACAGAGCTTCCTCAGATTTGACCAGATTTTTACTCTGTGTAAGTGCAAGAGTGTGTTCACACAGCTGCCATGAGGCCAGTTTGCCTATTGCACCACTGGTGAGTGGCATTTGCTTTAGCATTTCATATCAGTAAAATTGGCAAGCTATTTGCAATCAATGCTGAGGAATCTGACACAGCTTCTAATTGAACATCCTACCAACTGCAGTATAGAAAAAAAAAAGATTTTTAGATTTATGCTTGTAATGATACTCTCTATATTTCCATATCACACTATTTTATCCTCTCTAATATAAAAATTACTTGTGACTATGTAAAGACTTCTGCTCACATTAAGTCAGTGGGAATATACCACCAAGTACATAAGTGAAAAAGTCAATATGATATCAGTGGGTGAAATACAGACAGGACATCCATCATCAGTGCTCAGAATGTCTTGTAAATAAATATTCCTTCCCTTTCCCTTTCCCTTTCCCTTTCCCTTTCCCTGTCCCTTTCCTTTCCTCTTTTTCTTTTTCTTTTTCTTTTTCTTTTTCTTTTTCTTTTTCTTTTTCTTTTTCTTTTTCTTTTTCTTTTTCTT
>JANIJG010026290.1:0-25336 GCA_024611175.1 Megaceryle torquata | reverse complement strand
CAACTCCCAAGGACCCATCTGTGACCAAGTGATAAGCAAAGGTGCCTCTGCAAAAGCCATGTGGCTGCACAGTGCCAACCCCCAAAAACCTTCAGGACACCAAACCATACTTTTTTCTCTGTGCTTGCACCCATTCTTCACATGAATTAGAAAGAGGAGTTAAGGGACTTAATGCTTCATGCTGCTGCTGCTTCGCCTTTTACTGCCCAGCCAGAGATGCATTGCATTGCACTAGAGTCAGACAGATACAGCGAGACTAAAATAAGAGTGTGTTGGGTTTTTTTTTTAAAGTCAGATTGCCTTTCACGGCGACTATATTTATAGGTAGAGCTGTTGAAATTTTAAGGGCTCTTTGCCACAGGAGTCTTGATGGTGTCTTGTGTTCACAAAGTGGCGTAACTTGGCAAAAAGGAACATTTAACAGACTAATGGGTGCTGCTTCCCTCCCTTGATTTTGGGTAAAATAACAGGAGGCAGGGGAAGAAAAGATGCAAAATGTGTGGGGGAGCTGTGCACACCCCCACCATGTGCTGTGATCCATATTTTCCAGGTTTGGAGCGTAGCAAACATGGGACTTCGCACCCACCCCTGGACTGGTGCTTTCCTTTTCTGTCAATGACCAAAAAAACCCCCCACTTTCATGGGTGTTCATTTCTGGGTTTGGTTTGGCTATCAGTGGCACACACAAAGCCTTCTCTGCACTTTGTTTTATGGTTGAAAAAACCCAGTCAGGGTTCAGCTCTGGAGTGGTAAAACTCATTCTCCCCGTCCAAAGCCGCCCGTGAACATTGTCCACCAACACGCCGCAACACATGATGCCCAGAAACCGTGCGGTCTCAGCCCAAAAGTTTGCCATTATATTACACAGCAGCATGCTATGCTGCTAAAACCCTATTTTATTTTAATTTATGCTATAAAAGCACGTTACACCATGTCCAAAGACGCTACCACCCTGCTGAGCACGTCTGGATGTTAAACTTTTATTTCCCTATGGCAACGTGTGCCTATTTAAGACAAAACCCAAACCATAATTAAAGTTATTGATAGGAGCCAATGTTTACTGTTTGCTATTTTAATATCAAGTGCTGTTGGATTTCAAGCCACTGATTTCCATCGCTTGCAGGGGATGATTAAGCTGGAAACATGCCTAAATGCCAGAGTTTTTTTTACGTTTCTATGGGCACTTCTGCCGTCAAATCAAAGAAATGCACTTAAGAGGCCAATCCCAGCGGACGCTTCTCATCGGGGACCATCTTGACTGGAAGACGGTGAGTGATTTTTGAGCGATCAAGACACACATAAAAATAAAACTAAAACAACCGTAAGGAAAGCTTTTTGCTTCTGCAACCAGCCCTCTCCCTAAGCAAAGCCAACGGGGAGAAGGCTCATGGGGTTCCAGGAAGATGACTATTTTCAGCCTCGTGAAAGGTAGCAGAAGTATCGCTTTCCCAAAGGAATGAATTTCAGGCTGGAGTGCTTACCAAAGGTTAAAGGTCACTTCCTTCGTTTGCCTATGTGCCAAATTTGGCAGCTGCTACTAGCATCTGACATCCCGAAAGGTGGCTGTGTTTGGGACTGTGCTGCAACAGCCTTCGGTAGACAGCACCTGGAAGGTTAACTCTGAAGCCTAGTGACAACAGACTGTTAAGTTCCTGGATGTATAGAAATATTGGCACAGAATTTTGCTGGACTTACAAAGCCCCCAGCTTTCAATCCACCTGTAGCATTTTCAACATGTGCTTTTAGCAATGATGTAACCAAAAAAATAGCAATCATTTTAACAGTGGAATTTAAACCCAGCTCATAACAGGGTAGGGAGATTCATGGTATTTTGTTATATTTATATCATTATATTAATTCAGGACACAAACAAGTCACCAGCCCCATTTATCCACACTGCTCTTTTTCCACTGCTATCAATAAATACATGACTTCATAAGTCTCAGTTTTCTTGCTGGTCCTCCTTTAGCGAGGACACATGTAAAACCAACCCAGCAGCCCCAGACACTCAGTCGCCCCATTTACGTTTCAGCTCCTTTGAGCAGAAAAATGAAGCTGTAACCAAATTAACTGGAAACTGGCAGCAGCACAAACTTGCTAGATTCCAGCTAATTGTGTGGATTAGCAATTCCAGTCGTATGCAAAATCCACCTCACCTATGTCAGAGAAAGGTAATGTATGGGGTGTTCTACTACACAACCTGCCTGCTCATGCACTGGGGCCCACCAGTCTCCTCAAGCCCCCAGGCCATGGCCAGGCTAGCGAAAGACTCAATATCCTAATGGAAACAAGCTCAAATATGGCCCAGGAGAGGCGGTCACTGCTGCAACTGCTGCTGCCAGGAGCACCATCCCATACATTTGACATTTCTGCGTTCTTGCAGAGAGGTGGGAAACGTCCATTGGGATGGCAAGACTGGACAGCATGGAGTACGTGCTTCCCCCCTGGGCCCCTTGCAACATCGAGCTCTATGTCCGGCCTCCTGAGGGTGAGGCCCCTTGGAGCCTGAAAGCGTCGGTGTCCCCCGATCTGCACTCTGCATCACACCCAACACGTAGTGCAGGGGGCCTGTCAGGGTGCTCTGCAGCTCGGAGCTGCCCTGGTTGGGTGCAGCGCCACGCACAGCACCCTGAGCGGGTGGGTGACTGCAGCGTGTGGCATCGCACCCCGGCCTCCCCACCGGGTGAGCATCGTGTGTGACCCCTCCCTCCGGTGCTACCAGCGTGGCTGTGCTGGGCAGAGCCCTGATAGAGCCCCACTGCCGCTACCAGCATTAGTGTCCCGTGAATGGCTGTGCGTGACACCCACCCCCTGACTGCTGCCGGGCTTAGTGCACCGGGCAGCGCGCGCAGGGGTCGCAGCTACCGGGATAATTGCACCGGTACCCCACGCACGGGTTCCCCCCCCCGGCAGCTACCGGTATAATTGCATCGGGTACCCCACGCAGAGATTCCCCTCCGCAGCTACCGAGGTTACTGCACCGAGCAGCCCCGTGCACGACCCCCGCCGCTTCCGGGGCCATCGCATGGCGCACGGCGCCCACCCACGCGGGGCCAGCAGCGTGCTGCTGCTTCGTGCGCGGCCCTCCCCCGCACGCCGCGATAGCCCCGCTCCGGGCCTCCCCCCTCACGCCGCGATCGTAACCCTCCCCCGCCGCGATCGCCCCGCTACCGGCCTCCTCGGTGGCGGGCGGAAATCGCCCCGCACCGGACCCGCGCTCCGCTCCGCGGACGGCAGCCCACGGGTGTCCCGTCCCCCCCGCCCCACCGCCGCATTGTTGCGCGGGCGGCCCCACGTGCCGTCGCAGCCGCAGCCACCGCCGCTGCCTCCCCTCCTCCGCAGGCCGCCGCGCCCGTCCCGCGTACTGACCTGCTCGCCGGCTTCGGCCGTGCCGCTCCGCTCTGCCCCGCTCCGCGCCGCCCGCCCAGCCCCGTTCACCGCCCCGCGCCCGCACATGCAGCCGCCACCGCCACTGGCCCCCCGGCACGAGCTCCCCCCACGGCTACCCCGCCCCGGCCCCGCCCACACCGCGCCCCGCCCCCGCGCTCCGGCAGCTGGCAGCCGCGGCGTCACGTGACTCCGGGAAGCCAATGGGGAGGGGAGAGAGGAGACGGCAGGGCTGGTGAAAGGGAGGGGGCGTGTGAGGAGGGGAGGGGCTGCGTGGTGGGCGTGGCCATGGAAGGGGCGTGTCTGCGCGGGAGCGGGGCGGGGCCAGGGGAGGGGGCGCAGCGGGCTGCAGAGAGGAGGGAGAGGGGAGGGAGGTGATTCTGCCCCTCGGCTGCGCTCTGGTGAGACCTCACCTGGAGCACTGTGTCCAGCTCTGGAGTCCGCAGCACAGGGAAGACAGGGACCTGCTGGAGCGGGGCCAGAGGCGGCCAGAAAAATGAGCGGGGGGCTGGAACCCCCCTGGTGTGGGGACAGGCTGGGAGAGTGGGGGGTATGCAGCCTGGAGAAGAGAAGGCTCCAGGGAGACAATATTGTGGCCTTCCAGTTCTTAAAGGGGGCCTGTAAGACGGGGAAAAGCTTTTTAGCAGAGCCTGTTGCAAAAGGACAAGGGGGGGTGGTCTTTGAAACTAAAAGAGAGGAGATGAAATTTTTGACACTGAGGGTAGTGAGACTCTGGCCCAGGTTGCCCAGAGAGGTGGTTGATGCCCTGTCTCTGGAACCATCCCAGGTCAGGTTGGATGGGGCTCTGAGCAACCTGCTCTAGTTGCAGATGTCCCTGTTCCCTGGTTGGACTGGATAACCTTGAAAGATCCTTTACAACTCAAACCATTCTATAATTCTGTGATAAGAAGAAGAAGTCAAGGAGGAAGATGAGGAAGGTAAAGACAATGGCAAAGAAGGAGGCCTGGAGGCAGGGGCAGGCAGCACAGGCCTGGGCTTGGTGCAGAAGTTCCCCTGCTCCCCCAGGCAGCCATTGAGGGCCCCACTGTTCAGACTGGGCACAGGGAGGAGGCTGCTTGTACCCAAAGCACTACAAAGGATTTATTTAACATCTCACCATTGGTGGTGCTGGGTACATGCAAGGCACAGTGGTGTCACCCAGCAGGCCACTGCTCTGGGGACTGGTAAGATCCAGGAGCTCCCATCACTCAGCCTTTCTGGCCAAGGGCCTCACCTCGGGTTGTCGACCTTTGTGGCCCCAAATCCCTGCCTAGATCTGTGGCGTAAAGAACTACCATAAATTCAAAGGAATGGGAACAGAGCACCTGACGTCAGCACAAGTTGCATCTTTTAATTTATTTCTGATTTATTGAGTACTCTTTTAGCACAAGTCACCGTGGAGGCAGCCAAGGGCTTTGCAGACATTAAAGGAATAGTAGGAGAGGGCTTTTGGGGGTGACAAGCAGGGACAGAGGAGTGAGGTGATACCTCAGGAGGCATACACAAATACATAGAGATGAAGAGATGAAGGGACAGCAGCTGAATAGTGGGAGATCCTCAGATGTGCTTGCATTTCAAGGATTTTTTCCTCTTCCCTGAAAGGCACTAAAATGGTGCACTCTAAACCAGAAGTGTCTGACTGTGCTTTATTTTTTCTGAGAACATCCTTTGTTAAAAGGGCCAGGAGCCCTCCTCTTTGGTTAAGGGCCAACCTGTCAAGACCTACAGCAAGTCCTCCAGCAGAACTTGAGAAAGGCTGATTTGGCACAGTGAGGGTTTCTAACAGTAAGAAAAAAGAGAAAGAAAAAGTAATGAAAAGTTTCAGAATTTCTTAATGCATCATACAAAAAAACCCCCAAAACAAACTAGTAAAGGAAACGAGTCAGTATTACCAAAGTTTCTTATGAGATGAATCTTAAGCAATTACAGTGTGTATGTGTAAATAAAATGGATTCTTTGCTAAAACATTTTAATCTGTTGAGCAATTTTGAAGGATATTAGAGACATTCAGTTTCTGCAAGTTCAAAACCAGGCAGCTGGATAAGAGGGATATCCATCAGCACACCGAGCTCTCTCCTTCCCCTTCCCCTCTCAAAGCAGAGGCACAGCATAAGCTTAACTTTGGTTAGACATCAGCACATTCACACCTTGCAATAGACGTGTGCTGAAAACAGAAACAAAACCATTACTTCCCTTGCTGTTGACATTTAGTTTTTGCTGTTTGAGTCCCCACTACTTTTTCTGAGTGAGAAAATTATCTGTTATTCACATCAATGCTTTTAATGAAATACTCAAAGCATGACTTTCAGTGGTGCTAGAATCAGTCTGGCAAAGTTTAGTGAGAGCTCTGGAGGGCAGAAGTCCTCCTGCTATTGCTGGTGATGGTAGACTGACTGTGAAACCCGCCTGCAAATGCTTTCTTTAAAAGCAAAAAAAATTGAAAACTGAAACAAACAAACAAAAATTCCGGCACAAAGAAAAACAACTTTGCAGCTGCTCTACTTGGTTGGGTATTTTTGGTCAAATCCTTTCTTGTTAAAACAGCATGACCCCTTTTCCTTCCATGGGGATTCCCAGGCATGATGGGGAACTGCATTTGGCTCTGAGGGAATACGTTTATTTTTCTGTATTCTTTACTGTTTGTGAACACCAAAGACCCGCCTTTCTTTCAGATGCAGCAAATGTCAGTAATCTGGTTTTATTTAGTGGAGGACCTGAGTGGTGGTTGGCACGCTGTTCTTTGCTTACCATTTGAAATGTCACATGGCAAATTCTAGTACTTGAGCACAATCTCAGCTTGACAGCTCTGGCAAAAGAAAAAGGGGCAACAGCATGAGCCTCCACCACATCGCCTCAGAAGTGCTGTCAAACCCAGCTTGATCCCTCTTGCATGGGTGAGGCTGAAGGCTTGCTGTGCCTGAGAGAGTAGCTTCTCAGCCGAGGGTGGAAATTCATACCAGTTTTGCTGCTCTTTGGTAGTGAAGCTTTTGTCTGCTGTAAGCTGGAGGGAGGATGGAAGCATTAAAAATTGATATGCAACCCAACTGAGGAACACCTTCAGGTCTCCTGGCAAGTCTGAATTCATCTTCAGTCAGGCCCTGCCTCACTTCTCTGTATTTTAGAGAAACAGGGAGAAATATTTCCACAACCAGGTCACTGCCTTAAGAGGATCAAATAGGCTTCATGTTAGCTGTAATTTCCTGAATTTGAATGGATTTTCATCACAAATATCGACAATCTCCTGTGTATGCAAGCATCCTTGAGCATGATTTTCAGTATAATGCACTGAAAAGTGATGTGGAACGATTGTAGCCTCTGTGTAGATACTAATCCCAGAGGGCTGTATTTGCCTTAGTGGAAAGCCTGGCCATGCTTTAATGTGTGCTTGTCAAAATGCTTGTATTACAGCTAGGACACTTCCCTGGATCGAGCCCACGCAGCCCCCATGTTTGCAGAAAGGGTGGAAATGCAATCCACACACTCACTTTGTCTGAGTTTCTGTAATCTTTTTTGCTGTGACCCCTTCTGTCATTTCTATTTCAGCCAAATGCAGCTTTCTTCAAGACAGGACACCACTAACACTGAACTGATGGAGAAAATTACTCTCCTTTTTTCTACCTGCACCTGACAAATGCCCACAGCTGCTGTGTTAGAGGGAGAAACA
Organism: Megaceryle torquata; assembly: GCA_024611175.1. Taxonomy (NCBI): domain Eukaryota; kingdom Metazoa; phylum Chordata; class Aves; order Coraciiformes; family Cerylidae; genus Megaceryle; species Megaceryle torquata. Next base: position 18,285 of record JANIJG010026290.1, on the reverse strand, counting down.
GCAGAAAAGTGGTAATTCTGGGTTGGAAAGGTTGCAGGAGGAACTACTCCTCCAGGGTAGGAAGTGAAACATGGATTCTTGATATGTCAGTATTAATATTTCATCACTGCCTTCACTGTTTCAACTGAACAAGCCCTGCACCGAGTTTCTCAGCCACTAGAGCTTGTGTCTTGACTCTACACTTCCTTTGGTGAAGTGGTTATCTTATCATGGTCCTCTGGGACTTGAGCATCTGTGTGAGGTTTACGGTCCCCAGTCCTGACACAGACATCATGTTCACCTGCACTGCAAGCAATCTGGGTTTCTTCATCTTGCAGAGGTCCCAGAAGCTGCTGTGCTAGTGGGTACTTTTTCTTCCTGGGAGAGATAAAAAATAAATAAATACAACCCAAAACAAATAAAACTCCCCAACCTATGCAATAGCTCTGGTCGATAATTTATTTTATTTTATTGTTAGCTTTTTCTCCAGCAAAGGCTAAAAATGGAGCACTTGCCTCTTCAAGAAGAGTCATTTAATAGCTGGACCAGCATTTGGAATTCACTTGAAGGCACTGACTAATTCAGCATATGAGCGAAACTGAAGTTCAATCAGACGTGGTAACGCCTTTCTTTTTCCCACACTCATCAAAACCCTGTTTGCCTGCTTCACAGATTCCCCAGGTATTAATAGCCAACAAAGACTTCAGATGAGAAAGAACGGGGCCCAGAGACTAAGAAGTTTCATGTGCATGTTAGAGAGATGAGGGAGGCTACAAAGGGATCACTACCAAGTGCTACAGATACCCTGGCTTGTAGCAGCTGCCCTCCTACACAGATGAAGCTGAGTCCTGCTTTGTCAGGCACATGGCATAGTCCAGGGCCATGCCTTGCAGGCATCACAACGTGGAATGGCATTTTAACCACATCAAGGAAAGCAGGATGGGTCTCCTAGGGCAAGGCTTCTTCACATGCTGTCCCTGCACTTCTGGTGGTCCCTAGCATGCCTGAAAGTGGTCTGCAAAATGATTGCAATTAAAAAACCAAGCCTGTACACATTGCATCCCCACTCCCATGCCTATATGCCAGCTATCAGAAAGGAGCTGAAGTAACGGTAATAGATAAACAATTTGAGTTTTAGGTCCCAGCGACAGTTCTTCCAGTGATGCTCAAGTTTTGTCATTTTTTTATGAGTGAAGGTGAATTGCTCATTCAGTTTAAGGAGGTTGGTGAGGGGTGGCTGGTTGCCCCATTTCATCTGGCACTGGAAACCTGGGCTGCTACATGCTGCAAGAAGCTGCTCATTGCCAGAAGTTACCTGCAGCTAACCCCCTATACCTATTCAAAGAGCCTTTTCTCATTAAAGGACATACTTGCATAATCTTCCTTGGATGATAAGAAGCAGTGCCTACTTTCTATCTCACACCCAGGCCTCCAGACTTAGGCAGGCCTAAGGAAAGGACTATTTTGTGTAACCAGCTCTACCTGGGAGTGTAGACCCATCCTAAGGACATGATACTATCGGTGTGGGGAGGAGAGGGTGTGCCCCAAGCGTCCAGCAAAGACAAGCATTGCAACTGCCAGGCTGGTGTGGAAACAGCAATTGGAAAAGGGTGAGAAACACAGAACTGACTGTGTAACAGGACTGTTCTTCCCTTGCAGAAGTGCTTCTGGTGACCCACCACAGGTCTGCACTGTTAGAGGAGACAACAGCATCTGTTTTTAACTTTAAACTGGAGAGATTCCTACTTTCAGTCCTCATGGGCCGTGGTATAATACTGGTGGTGGCAGCAGGGTGAGCAAGCCTCGTGCCACTTTCTTCTCCATTTCACAGAAAGTGGAGGCAGACAAAGGTTAAGGGACTTTCCCAAGGTCATGTAGGAAATTAGCAGGTCAGAAGGCTGGTCATTAGGACATCCTTTCTCCAGAATATAACAAGAGATGGACCAGAGGTGCAGAGAAGAATGTGACTTACCCAGGGTTGTGGGATCATCCCACCTCCTGAGGTAATTGCCCTGGCAGACAGATTTTCACATACTTCCTGTACCTCCACTGCAAAAGGTGAATGGGAAGGGGTGTGTGGGGGAAAAGACGATTGCAATTAATTCAGTTGAGCTTGACTGGACATGCACAAGCAATCTGGAGAAGGAAATAGTTCTAGTTCTGTCTGGTTCAGCAGAAACTCCACCCACTGAAGCTTTCCGGCAGGAAATCGAGTTACAAACATTACATGATCTGAGCAAATTCTCATACACTGATCCTACCCTGGGGACAGGACACTTTCTTGAGCTGCTTATTGAGGCTGTAGTTTTAGATACCTTAACCCTTTCTGTGGAGTGTCACTTTGAGGTCATCACAGCTTCTTGTGCTGGATAGACTGTAGAGATCACAAGCGAGAACTTAAAACTGTTGGTGTCATTCTTCATCAGTAAAGAAGTCCTGAAAGTTGTCTTCATGTGGAGGAAAGAAGAGGAGGGCTGGGGAGTCTTTCTTCAACTTGCTTTTCCTACTGAAAAATTCAGATCTGTCAACAATGTGTTTCCTGGAACACCCTAAAGATGACCAAAAAACGTGTGGTTTCTGGCACCAGCCTGACTGTGCAAGTGAAACCTCTCAATGGAGAAAGGAACCAAATTGTACTTGGACTGTTTCAGACCCATTGTTTTCTACTAGCAGAAATGCCTGAAAAACAATAGGAGAAAAGCTGCCATCGTAAAAATTCAGACACCTACTGCTTCAGCTAAGGGTTAAGATAAGTTGTGATCCACGTTTAAATTATATCATGAGCCTTAAGGAAATAAACCCTGACACTTGCTAATAATCCTGAGATTTAAACCAAAAAAAGCATAGAGAGGAAGGGAGCTTTTCTTTTTACAGAATAGGAAGCAAGAAGGAACACAGATCATATTTTTTCTCTTTATCCAATTACCAGTAATGTAGATGAATGTCTGACATGGAGAAAAGGGGAAAGGTGGGAGCTGCTTGCAGTGACAGCAAGGCTGTTTCCCACATGATGCCTGTTTCTGGGGACTTGGAGCTCCTCAGCACACTGATGGAGAGTGGAGAGATGGGGATGGCCCCGGCTAGAAGTGCTTCTCGCCAGAGCACACGGTGTGACATGTCTCAGGTTTCCCTTTTGTTCGTCTAAGAAGCAGAGCATCTCCCGATGAAGGTCACAGCTTTGATCCCCACAGCTTGCTCTCGTGTTTATGGATGGACATTATTAGTAACACACGCTAGTGCATGCATTGCTCTGTGACTGCCCTTGTCTGGCTGCAAGGGAACAGGGGCAGGATAACAAAAGAAAGTATAAATAGAGTCATTTTAAAACCTTGTTAAATAGAAATAGACTTTTAGGGAGGAGAGAGAAAGAATGAGGCGTGTTACCATAGTAACTGCCAATGGTTTATTTAAGAAGGGCAAAGAAACAAACACCACAAAAAGACGAAGTCAAGAGGAGTTGAAGATTGCTGAAGGACTCTACCAGGATACAGACATGGAGTGGCCAGGTAAGAGCAGTGAGCTTCTGCTAAAGCCATGCTGAAAATTTTCATGCTGCTTTACCTCTTGCAAGGTGGTCTGGAAGATGTTACTGTGAAAAGTGCATTAGGGAATTCCAGCTTTTTGGGGGTGGATGGTGTGGAAATGCATGAGAACGTATATCAGACTGGTGAAATAATCAGGAGCGAAGGGCCACGTTACCTCTGCACAGCCTGAACCCACTTAGTGCAAAGCCCAACCCATGCTTTTTGTCATCTTGGTCTTAGAGGAATAGCAGAGGGATTTCAGGGGGTTCCATAATGTCAGCTATTAAAAAACTGGACCTGAAGGTCCTTTCCTATGTGCACCAGCATCATGGGAATCTCCGTTATTGTTCCTTTTCCCCCCACATGAAAGCTCTCACTGAGTCAGGAGCAAATACCAAAGACTGAAAACGCTGGCAGCTGTGGTGGACAGCTGTGCTGTCTGCCTCCCCTTATCCCCTCTGTTATCTTGCTTTCTCCTCAAGTATTTTTTCTCAGATTATGTATTTCTTTGGTAAAATGGCTGATCATAATGATTTGCATTCATTCTTCCCATACCCAGGAGGCTGCATCCTGCCTGAAGATTGCCTTGTGCTAAATGCTGCACATTCATGGGACAGAGAGATGCTTTCTACCTCAAACAGGTCTTACTTAACACAAGAAAAGAAATGGCAGATAGAAAAGCAGGTGTGATAGTACCCGGAAACACCACAACGGGGCTTTTCCATTCTCGACCTTGAAAGCTCAAGACCAGAAGCAACTCGAAAGTCTCTGTGGTTGGAGTGTCTTTTGCAGTTTTGTTTTTAATCTTTCAGTTTCTAAATCAATGTAAGGATTTCCAAGTTCCTGACTCATAATTCTGAAAACCTCAGGGCAGGTACCACTGAAAGTGTTCAAACAGCAGAAAAGTCACAGAAAGAGAGCAAGCTTCCCTATTTGGAGAGCTAAGAATTGGGAAAAAAAAAAAAAAAAAAAAAATTATTTCTTCTAAAAACTGCACAGGCATCTTCACTGGGGAGAGGGAAACAATTAGAAAAGTCTCCCACATCTCTGCAGCGGAGGGCAGACACTATGGACTGTACCATCTTATTTTGCTTCACGGTAAAGCCAGTACTTTGTATTCACATAACAGAGCAGGAGACTTTCTGTTGGGTTTCTATCAAAAGTCTCCTTCCTCTCACTGAGAGAGAGGCAGATCTTTTTAAAACTCTGGACTATGAGCTGAAAGCCCTGTTTCTCCTTAGAGTAATCCAAAAGATTGTCCCCGATTTCCTTCTCTAACACCTCTCTGCTTAATGAGTGCATTGCAGCAGCAGGGCTGTTGCTTCTTCACGTTACTGATCCCCTGGATGAAATTTGAGGCACAGCTTGAAAGGCTGATGCCTCTGTGAGCCCATTAACACAGACGTGTTTGCTGGGGGAAGGAAATGATTTTATCCAAAAAGGGCCCTAGGTTACCTAACTCATGCCAAATTTTGTGCAAAACCAAACCTATGGGTGGCATATTTATTTTTAGGATTTGAGCTAAATTCTCTTCATTTTCTCCCTCATAGCAAGAGGCTAATCAGAACCCGACTGCTCCACTTTCTACATTTCCCTGACCCTATGGAGAGTTATCCCATATGCCCACTCATGCATGAGAAATTCAGGGTGAGCATTTTCAGAAGGTTTCACACAGCCTTTGATGTCTCCTAGCCTGGGAAATTGGTCCTCCTTCTGCTTCCCAGCTTGGAAGGTCTCACTGTGGTATCTACAAGAGATAATGCTCCCTTTTGCTGTCTGCACTCCGTGCCAGTTGGACTGTTCATCTCTCAACTGCAGGGATGCAAAAGGGATATTTCCCTCCAGATACTGCAGAAGGTCCTTCCTGGAGAAGCTGGACCGTCTGCAGTTCTAGGCAATCTGGCCTGCTCCTCTCCTCTCTTCTCACAGAGATTGAGTTATGCCAGGCTTTGACCTAAGTGAAACTGCTGACGGTCACAGGGATTTGACTAATCTCCTTAGGTCGCTGTGAAATTTGTGATTCCTTTTAGGGAATAGAATTTTTTTATGATTTTTTTTTTTCCCTTCGGGCTAACTTGCAATGTAAAAATAAACTGAAGCCCACGGTGGGAGATTAATTTCCTCCCAAACTCAGGAAGGGCAGTCAGTCAACACAAGATTCTCCTGGCCCATCCCAGGAGGACACTGCTCCTGGATTCATTCCTGGAGACAGCTGCTGTCCGACCTTGCTGTAAGACTTCCTTCCCCAGTGCTCTCCTCCTGGCCCTGCTATAGCCCCATGGGGTCTGACTGCAGCCCATGGGCACAGCCCAAGACATTTCCTTCCCTCCTGGCTCTGCTCTGCCTTAGAGTCCTCTCCTAGCAATACTTCTGGGGGTGGGAAGCTGAAATGATTATGTCCTAATTTCTAGTCACATTTGACTAATCTCCAAATGAAAGGAGAAACCCAGACTCCCCAGGTATCCAGCCTCCAGGGGCTTAAAAGTAATTTTGCCTCCATCTTCATAGCTCAGAGATCCTCTTTGCAGCCTGGCCCTGCACCCCTCTCCCAGGGTAATTATGTCCTTTCCACACAGAAAACCCTACTGCTGTGGTTCTTCCCATCACTCCTGCCACCAGCATGCTCCTGTCCTTTTCGGAACATGGGCGAGTTTGTACCATGCCTGTGGTACATCTTCTAGTTGACCAGCATTAGCCCACATTTCCTGGCTTTCCAATCTTTCCTGACCCAACTGGTGTTTAAGGGCAGATTCATTATACCTTATAAACTCCTCAGACACCCTGAAAATGGTTATAGTTTGGCACTGTGCTCTTGCACCTGGACACTGCAGGAATGCTAGACCCACCTTCCATGTGGAGGTTTGTAAGTGGGTCTTTGTGGCAAAGAAACCTCTGCAGACGTCTCAGTGCATATGGTTACTGCACAATGCTAGTATTAGACAAATAATTAAGAACTGTTTGCTCACACAAATGCCAGAGCCTGGCTTATTTTTGCTGTGCGCCAGGGGTTCCCATTTCTAGACATTCCCATGAATTAAGCTGAGCAAGCTGGCAGGGGAGAAATGGTCTCTGAATATTGGCATGAAAAGCTCCACCACAAACTCAGCTGTCATTGTCCTTCTGCTTTGAAAGTTTTAAGCCCTTCAATTAGGGTGAAATGACAATACCAGAGTGGGATTCCTTTGCTCTTGTTTTGGCATGTAAAATGGAGATGTCTGACTTCAGATGAACTAGTCACTGTCGGCTCCCTTTGTTGACGATGAAGAGAAATAGGAAGAACAAGAGTGTGATTCAATCTACAATCATATCTGAGAGAGGTCAAATGAATCATAAACTGCAAAAGAAGCTGAAGCTACACAGCCAAACATAAAATTCTACATTTTAGATGTCTAAATGTACATGAGATGAATTCCACTCCTGTGACTCAGGTGGTGAATTGCACAATGACAAGCTGACCACGCTGCATAAAGCAGCTCTGATTTCATGACCTAGCTTCATAACTGCCTCTTTTTCCTGCCTGTGTAAAAGTGCAGCACTGTCCTGTTGATTCATTTCTTAGCCCTTGATGGCAGGACTATGTAAAGTAACATCTAGATGGCCACTGAGTGTGTGCTTGTCTTCTAGGGGAGCAATCATGTGGCCTTATCTTGTGCTTCCAGGTTGCTGTATTTTCTCTTCTCCAAGACATGTTTGAATTAATGTAAGTGATAATGGGTTAAGCTGCAGGCAAAGTCTGAAGACTGTAATGCTGGGAGGTCAATAACAGGCTGAGGTCTCATGCTGGCTGGGGAAGAGGACCTGGGATAAGAGCAAGGAGTGGAATGTGATGGTGATGAACGTGTGAACATGAGTCATTTCAAAGATGAAAAGCACCTAGTGTGAGATAACACGAGAAAACCCTAGAACCATGAAAAATGGGGCTAAAAGGTGGTCTTGGAGGCACCATGTAATCTACCCTAACACAGGAGGTCATATGTAGGTTTCTAATGCAAATCAATGAAAGAGAGGTGATTTTACTAGAAGGTCAAAGAGACTCTCCTGCTTGTTTTATGATGCCTTGGATCTGTGTTCAGTGGTTCACATGGTTTATTGTACAGCATTGCCTCCCTGTGAGCTGCAAGGCTGGGGATTTTATTCTCACAGTGCATTACTGTAAATTCTTTTAAAGGTTTTCTCTAGAATTCCCTGGCTAGGTTATGCCTAGAAATCACCATCTGGGAAGCAGGATTAACAAGCAGCTAGGTCCTCCTTCTCTGAACCTCAAGGGCATGTCATTGATGCCACACTGTGCTAGGACCCTGCTTCCCCAGTGGGAATGTGTTGCCTGTGATATGTGGCAATCCTCTGCCTTTGAGATCTAAAATAGACATGCCAGACTGTGACAGGGAAAAGTGCCTTGGGTAGGGCAGATTGCAGAAAGCTGGCAGGGACCAGAGTCACAGGATAGCTCTTGGGTGCATCTCTACCTCTCTTGCTGCTTCTGACAGGGGGAGGTCAACACAGCTCAGGGCTGTGCTTCTCTCTCTCTGAGCCAAGGACATGGAGAAGGGGTGCACATGCTTCTGGGGCTGCAGTTCCAGCTCTGCAGTTGACATCAGTGTATACAGCATGTACACGATGGTGCTTGCTGTAGAGGAGAGGACAACAGAACCTGGCTAGGTGGTGGTAGTGGTAGGTAGCACTGTCCAGGAAGGGAAGATGACTTCACAACCAGGAGCAACCCTGACTTATGGGCTCAAATTCAGATATAACCTGCTCAGTAAGAATGCTCTTGTAGGATGGAGATCCCTTGTTGCTGAGCACTATACAGATGCAACAAATTTTTAGATGGAATTGAAGTGGCCTCTTGAGTCACTAAGTTCTCTTCTGGCTGGTGCTGATGCTGTCTGTAGGTCCTTGAGGTGCACCTGAACTTCTTTGACTGTGGTGACTGTGGTTTGGGCCAAATGGTCACATAGCCAAGTAAGTGCAGTCATTTGCCTTAAGTGACCAGTGCTGAGAGGCAAGGCCTGCTGGGCTAGGAGTCTGCTACACCCATCTTCTATTTTGAGTTCCTTAAAACCCATGAAAGGCTTGCTTCTTTCACAAAGCCTAAGAGACCTTGAATAGTTTAAATCATACTAGCTATTAGTGCAGAAATAATTAAATAATTATGAGAGCTCCAGAGGGAAGTGCTTAGTAGCTCCACAGCCTTGCTGCTAAAAAATGTCCCCTCCTTTCTGCTTATAGCTTTTGTGTTGCTCCAATTAACCTTTCAACTACTGAGTAGATCCTCATAATCCCAAGGGGATTCCCATGCCAATATTGTGGAGACTTCTGGGAAAGAGCAGTGGCTTAAAGTGCAATATGGTTGGGATGGGAAAAACTCCTTTCCATTTCCTCATTCTTTGTGCCTTTGAGATATAGAATGTTTGGTCTAAACATATGTTAGGTGGTGCATTAGCCTGTGGGGATGCCTGAACTTTATCTTGAAATACATATGGGATGAGAGGAGCATTATTCATCCCTACATGCCATACCTGCTCGTGTGGGCACACCTTGTTTTGTCAGTGGGTGATGAAGACATGTAGCAGTGAAGAAATCTGGATGCTGGAGAAATGGGTCAACCTTAGCTGAAGTGCCAGTGGGTTGTGGTACTCCACACTATCAGTTTGACTTCAGTTACGTGAAATGCATTGTTCTCAGGCTGCTGAGATGCTAAGTGCATTGAGAAGTCAAGCCCTTTTACCACACCTCACTGTAGGCAGCAAAAGGCCCAAAGCTCTCTGGAGTTTTGGGTTCTGTGTCCAAGGTGTGGGCTCAGTGCTGTGTCTTTAAAAGGTATTGAGATCCCAGTCCAAGTGTTCTTGTCTCACACCAGTAAAATCTGAGTGGCTGTTGCTGGGGTTGCTTTGCTGTCTATGGGAGAAGAGGATCAGGCCCACAGGGAAGGCTGAGATAACCATCTCCACCTGAAGGTGTCAGCCCAGGCAGAGGAGTGAAGCTAGCAGGAGAATCGCCTCGATGGAGGCAGTGAGTCGCACGTAGAGATTTGGAGCGGTTCAGACTGTGCTGTTGTGTGTTTGTGTCTCCCCTCAGTTCCCACGCCTCTGCACTTCCTTGTTTAGCCCAGGCCCGGAAGCAAAACTGCTGAAATGCAAGGAGGAAAGTTATTCTCATGGTGTTTCCAGCCCAAACAGAACCAGAAGGGAGAGAGGAAATCTCATGAGAAAGCTTGACAGATTTCCAGCCCAGTCCCACTCAAGGCCATGGAGCTCCTGGTGTTTCATCTGGAGCTCTCACCACATTTCCATGTGCTTGGAAGTCCCGCAGCACCAAAGCAACAGCCGTATTGGTGTCCAGGACCTTCCTGCAGTCCCATGGATCTTGGATTTACTCTGCCTCAGACCTGATTCAGTGAGGAGCAGTGTATTTACTGCTTGTTCCCACTGTGGATGAGGATGGTGAGGCTGTGGATGAGTTCTGCAAGCCAGAGATGTTTCTGGCAGAGATGAAGCTCCTTCTTTCTTCACACTCAGGCAGGATATCAGGAGATAACCAGAGAGTTTGAGCTAGAAAGCAAGCTGAAAATTCAGTGCTCTGCGCTCAAACCAGCAAAAGCACCAGGCTTCTAGGTATCTTCTCTCTTCAGATATCTCCGATTTTCCCCACATGAGATGTGTCGTCCATCAGGGAAAGAGATTGGATGGGGGACTGTCCTGGAGCACCTCTTTTGAATGCAGAACCCTAGAAGATGGCACCAGTGCAGCTGAGCGTTGTGGATGAGGCCTCCTGCCCACGTGGGAGCGGAGGGTGTAGGGGGTAAGGGGGATACTGCACCCAGGCACTGTCAAACATCATGCAAAGACATGGTAAGAGCAAGAATCATCTGCTGATCCTCGGATGGTGCCTGGTGATGCCAGGCATTGCTGTCTCATGCAGTGCAGCCCTGGTCTCCATTCTTGCTTAGGATGCCTGTTCCTGGTTGTCTCCATTCCCTTCCCAGCAGCAGCCTGCACTGGCTATTTGCAGACTGCCTTAAAACTGAAAGTGTTTCATCATATATTTGGCTTTACATTTATCACCCCTTACTGCCACTGAATGATGGTGGTAATTAGGAGTTTGCTGCGTCCCCAGCTTTTATTCTGCAGCACAGCCAATGCAGCAGCAATTAATCCCCAGCAAGCACAGACTAAGTGAATACAGCAGTGCTGGGGACAGAGATAATCTTGGCATAATTTATAAATGCAAAGCCATCCTTGGAGTGGGAGAGACCTCTGGGAGTTGCTTTGCTTTTCATTTTCAGGAGGAAGGCTGACTGACAGTTGGCTGGTGCGGGCTGGCTTATTTGGCCAGTTGTTTGTGTAGGGTCACTTCCATGTTGTAGCACTGAAAAGTCTAGCACTGGCTTTGGGGTGAATTTTATCTCACTTTTCTAGGAGAGCTGAGCAGCCTGAAGCAGGTCTTAGCTGAGCAATGGGAGCAATGAAAGCTCTTGATTCCTCCCTGTTGTAACTGAGCAAAGCAGTAGAGGAAAAAAAAAAGAAACACAACAGAGCGGCTGGGATTCATGCTTGCTATCTTACAGGTCCCTAAAGAAGTTCCAGGAGTGATGTTCTGCCTTTTCTCTGATTGTATAAGGACCTTGGGGAGCTGGCTTTTAATGTAGGTGCTTCAGTCAAGTGTGTTTGAGATTCCCCTGAGGCCACCTTACCACAGGTCTCAGTCATATCACCAGGTACAAAGCAGCTCACAGACATAAGCCCTGTGGGTTGCTGCCAGAGGGAGACAGTGGCACCCTCAGCTCATTCCTAATTGCAATTGCATTTTCTTCATGCTCTTCAGCCCAGCCTTCATGGGAATGGTTGCCCTCCCAGAAGGATGGGCATATTGGCTTTGCCAGGAAGCACTGAAGAAATCCTGGGTTCCCATTTCTCCAATGAGATGAGCACAAGCTGTTTTAAACGTGGTTAGAGCACCGTAATCTATTTCCACTTTTTTTTCCCTCCCGGGGGGCTGACTTTGCAAGGTGCAATTGAAGCATCTTTGGGTTAGAAAGGAGACTTCTGGCAGTCCTCATCCAACTTTTATTGACTACCTTGAGAACTACTTTTTGTACATCACACCTCCAGGTTGGTCAGGTGCCAGCCACTGGGACTGGGTGATCCTGGGAGAGCAGATGGTGTCCATGGTAATCCACTTAGATTCAGTCTTGTTCCTTACCCTAATTTTTTAATTGTTGGAGAGGAAGTGTTTTCAGGAGAATCTTAGATAAGAACAAACCAGGAGGACGCTTTGCTGTCAGTTTTCATGACCCATTATATCTGAGACCCTCAAGCCTGCCCAGGCAGTGGCACTCACAGTCACTGCAGGACAGCTGATAGTCCTGAGGGTGAGCAGGATTTGGCTCATGTGTTTTTCCTTTGAGACTTGGAAGCCCTTGGTCATATGTGAATCCATTTCACAGGTGCTCTCTGAAATAGATAAGCATCACCAGCTATTTTTGTATCCACAGGTGGAGACATTTAAGCTTGACAATGTTAGGAGCCAGAGCCAAAGCTATGTGGACCTGTAGTGAAGCTGGTAATGTGTTACTTGTGTGCTTAAAGTTAAGTGTTATCTTAGGTTCTGATGAAGGACACCCCAATGCTTGCAGGCAGCAGGAATATTTAGCAGATATGTTTTGCAGACATTTTTGTTTTTTTTTTTCCCCTAGTGACCTGTAACAGGACTGTTTCTTGCTGAGGATCAGGGATTGATGAGACAGAGTCCCATTAAGACATTAGGGCATACAGTGTCTGTACAGTAAAATAGGATTAACAGAGCCAACAGGGAAATATGTTAGGAAACATCTAGTCTTACAAAGAACAAGTAAAGGACAGGCAAACAAATGACCACTTTACAAACACATGGTGGGTACCAAGGAGATGGGTAGCAGTCATTAAAAATGGTCAAGAAGAAACTTTCAGATCAATCCAGTTTTCCTTATGAGAGACCTCCTGGAAAGGAGAGATGAAGTAGCTGCCATTTGCCTTGGCTCAAGCAAGGCTTTCATCACTGCTCTTCTAAACCACATGACTCAGTTGCTTGTTTATGTGGCTTCCAAGACTGGAGGGCAATGATGAGCATGGGTCTGCAGCATGGATGATTGGATATAGAGGATTATTTGATCTACAGGACATGCAGAGCCAGGAAGGACTGAGAATGACACTGAAATTGGGATGAAGGGTGGCCTCAACTTGGTTGGAAGAACAATCTTTCAAAAGTAGCATGAGATTCAGTTGGGAGACGCGTGGGGTGGAATAAGGCAAGAACATCCAGTGCACAAATACAGAATGGGGAACAACCGGTTTGGGCAATGGGTTACCAGGGAATGTGAGTCAGGAAATCCACCCTCTTCTGGAGACAGCAAAGAGCATACTGGGAGGTGTAAACAAGCATATAGCCTAGCCTGAAACTCAAAGTTTAGTACTCAGAAGTGGAGCGATGTATTTCTGAATCTAAGTCTAGAATAGTGTGATAGAAAGACCTGGGAAATGAGACATAAGAGGAAAGGTTTAAAGAATTGGGGATTTTAGCTTAGAGAGGAGAAGCACTATCTCCATGGGTGCTCGTGATGTAAAAGGCTTCTGTAAAGCAAAAGGAAATGTCAATACTGTCTGTTGAATTTGTATTAAAAATGTATGTTGAATCCTCTTGAGTTTAACTATTGCTTAGTTAATAAAAGAGGACATTCTTCTGGGAACTGGAATTGTACACACTTAATTAATGATAATGAACACTGCAGAATATAAGAGCCCACACAAGGGTTTTGACTGCAAGGTGTTCCAGCAACACTTGACTCAGCATGGACATCTGCAATTTGATAAAGCAGTTACCAAACAGGGGTGGAGAGTAGTACTAATTATATAAACTACAATAACTTCTATTCCTGACGATGTTCACTGTCAGCTGAAGCCTTCTGGGAACTTTGCTTTTTTATTGAATCTGGCTGTTTAATGGCTATTAAAACAGAGCTGTATTATGCACTCTGAAACATCATGCCCAGTAAATGAACTTATATTTTTCTTTAGGACTTAAATCCAGTCTGTTATGAATTAATTTGCAGTTCTGAATGGCTTGAATCATATGAGGCAGTGTTTTGGTAGGTGGTTTGTTTTTCTGCTTGTCTGTGCCCCCACGGAGGTGAATAGATAAATCAGGATGTGGAGTGCCTGTCCTCACTGAACAAGTGAAATGGTGAGGACAGGGAGCAGCCATACAAAGAACTTCTCTGGTGAATGGTGAGCAGTGCTTCTCTTTAGATACTTAGGAGTGCATGGTCATCACCAAGAGCGCAACTGAGGTCACCCAAGACTGCAACTGCAAAGTCTTGCACTGTGAGGTAAAAGCCACCCAGGGCTGCGAGGGCGAGGCCTTACACTCTGAGATAGCTCTTGGCTGCTGTAAGGTTGTTGTCCCTAATGAAATCAAGAGGAATATGAAAAGCTTACTGCGCCGTGGACCTGCTGTCCAAATCCTGCTCAGGTGGTGTCAGCAGAGGAGAGCCCCACGATGGCCCTCTCAAGAGCTCTTTGGCATTCTATAGGATATGTTGTAGGGATGTCCAACACCTGATCAAGGAGGAGCATCTTCAAATCTTGCCCAAGCCTTTGATAGCCTCACTGGGCAAGTGACATCTTGGGACTGGGAGTGGTGGCAATGGCAGCAGTGGAGGCAATGGCAGCAGATTCCTCAGATGCTTGGGCTGCTTTTCTGCCAGCCCTTGAGACACCAAGAACTGTACAAGATGACAGTCCTCAGATGTGTAAATAGGAATGCAACAAATGAATCGTATTAGAAATCAGCACAGATCAATTTTAAGACAGCTAACTATCAGCTTTCTGCACAGTGAGCTGATGGGTCTATCCTCCGTTGACAGAGATGAAATCTTTGGTGTCCACCGTAGTGTGTTTAACACTAAATGTGTGTAGAGGAGCAACATATTTCCCAGATGTTTTTCTCTCCCTTTGCTGATGGAGTTCACCTGCTTAGAAGGTGAAGATATCTCTGAGGTAAAGCAGCAAGGGGAGAAGGTTCCAGCCACTCCTGTATCTCATATGGCCCAGCATAATGGCAGTGCTGTGCTCTGGTTTTTGTTTGCTGGTGGTGGTGGAGAGGAGTTGACAGAGCTTTGGCCTCCTCTGCCACCTCCTCCTCCCATTCTTCATCCCCAGAAGCTAGGACTTCCTGTGGTTTGGCAGGAGCTCTGTAAACATGTTCCCCAAAGTGCCTCCCCCCGCCTGCCACCACCACACGCCCTCAAAAGAGAGGAAACACCGCAGCTGGGAATGTGGAAGGGGATTTCCACAGATTTTAGTGAGGCCGGCCTCCTTCACCCATCAGCAGGACTCAGGGATGCCGGGATTCCTCCTGTTGCCCCTGGTCACTACTGGTAGAGATCCTGACCCACTTGGTGTAGGACAGGGTCAGCACCCAAATGGCACCAGGGGTGGTTCCCAGCGTGAGGCTGCTCAGTTGGCTCCAACCCTTCTTTGCAGCCTGGTGGACACCTTCCAAGGGCTTTGCCTCTGCTCCCTTTACATGGGAGTGGGAGAGCAAAAGCAGCCCTCCCACAAAAAGTGGGAGGAGCAAAAGTGTGAAGGAAGCATTCATCCAGGGGAGCATGGGTGGGGGGATGCAGAGCACCCTGGTAGCCTTACAAAACAGTAGTCCAGGCACCTCTATGTCATCTCTGGCTGCAGTCCCCTCTGAGGACACTTACTTTTCTAGCTAAATTAGAGGTGCACCCCTGTGGGGACCTATATCTACACCTTTCAGCCTTCCCAGAGGGTGCCCAGGCATAAGCACAGGTCGTGGACTGTGCACAGATTTAAGCATCTGCATCTTGGACCAACTTGTGAGTCCTGGCTCTGATGGGTTATAGCCAAATATCTACCCATGTCCTGAAAGCCCATGGGGGTGTGGATACTGTTGTCCTATCCCACCTCTCTCAGGCTGGGTATCAGATCCCGGGCTGTGGCCATTTCTCTTGGCACAGAGAGCATCTCCATATGCCTGGACTTTGTGACCTTCAGTGATCCCTCCAGCTTGAATCACCAGTCCTTGGGTGTGAGGGGTAATGGGCTGTGCATGACTTCCCCATGTGGGGACAGGGAGGGGGGGACAGGCAGTAAATGCAGTGCATGGGTGACATCTAATGTCATATTGGGGTAACACAGGCTGTTTTTTCCAAGTTTAATCCTACTAATTGCAGGGACTTCGGAGTGAGCAGGAGGATCCGACCCATCTGGCTCTAAAAGGGTGCCTTCTTCCTGGGGGAAAGAAAGATCTTTTTCTTCTAGGCAGCAAGAGGTGGCTCACAGCATTTCACTCCCATCTTCATGCCACAGAGCTGCAACTCCAGCATCCTGCTCTGCATACAGCCAGTCTGCGCTGCACTGCTACTGTTCTGATGGCACCTGCCCCAGATTGAACAGACAGGGGACCATCACCCTCCCTCAGTGGCATTTGAGCACCTTGGTTTTGCTGAGACTGCCTCCTCCTTCCCATCTCTTCCATATTCCCATATGTGCCAGTCCTTGCCCCACATCTGTATCAGTAATTAGCTCATCAGGGCTAATTTTTCACTATCACAAGACAAAAGACCTTACCAGCCTGTTTGTTAGGGAGGGTGAGTTTGAATGGCTCTCCCATCTCCAAAATATTCTGGGGAGGTGAGAAGGGACTTCGAAGGCTTTACTTAAAATTTTGGTCTATTGGTGACTCTGCACTTGAACAGATCATGTTTTATTTTGAAATAAAGTGGTTTTAGAGTATCGTATGGAAGATTTCAAGGTTGAAGGTATTTTTCTTGATTAGATCCACTTTTCTAACACTAACACTAATACTTGACTTCTTGCTTTGCTTTTTGAGAGGGTATGTGCATGGATGCATATAGACATATAGAAGTACTGAATTAAAAAACTCTTTCAAGAAAGAGCTGTGAAAAAGGACTCTTCCACTCTGCCTTTTCCCAGCAGCTCCTTGTCTTTGCACTACAGCCTTGGAAGATGTTCAGGACAAGGACTATTCCCATCTCCCTGCTTTGTTAGGTCTTCGCAAACAGACACTTACCAGCAAGACTATTTCTGTCCCATTGTCTCATTGGGGAATGCACTTAAATCTGAATTGTGGTTCCCAACCTGCACTTAGCCTGAACTTGGCTGTTTCTCTTTCCAACCTGTGGAAAGGCTTATATCAGTCTGCAGG
Source organism: Megaceryle torquata (assembly GCA_024611175.1). Taxonomy (NCBI): domain Eukaryota; kingdom Metazoa; phylum Chordata; class Aves; order Coraciiformes; family Cerylidae; genus Megaceryle; species Megaceryle torquata. Next base: position 1,552 of record JANIJG010026290.1, on the reverse strand, counting down.
TGCTGGTGGTGTCACGCTGCTGAAGGATGGTGTCTCAGCCTGTCTCTAGTGCATCCTCCAGGAAAAGCCCTGCAGAGGATGGACCTCTGCAGATTGTAAACATCAGCCTGTTCCTGGACCCCACTCTAATTTCTGGTTGTACTCACACAGATCTATTGACCTGGCATCCTTTCCTGATACAAAACCTGAGGATGACAGAGAAGCTGCTATTCTCCCAGGTAAATAAATGTTTACTTGGGCACATTGTAGTTTGGTTGATCTGTTTTGCAACACCTCTCTGCTTGCAAAAGGCCTGTCTGCAACCAGAAGTCACTCCTCCATTGAAGAATTTAGCAATGTCCATATCTCATCTGTCCCTAAACCATTCCTGGTTTTCAGCCAGGGCCTGATTTTTTTCCAGAAGACACATGGCACATCTCATGTCTTTAGGCTAAGTCCTTCCTTCTCCATCATTCCTTCTAAAATCAGTCGGTTTCCCCTATTCTGCCTGCACCAGCAAAGACCAGTGATGAATCCATCCCCAGTTCCTTGCTCCCAGGGAATGGCTCCGGGTGCTGCACCAGAGCCATGATGGTGCTCCTGCTGGCGTAACTATATGAGATTGGCAAGGGAAATCATTGGGCAGATGGAGATACACAGCTCAGCCCAGGCAATTTATCAGCCCAGAATAATGGGAATAACATTATTTTTCTTTTCCCCAGCATGCCATGCTGAGTGGAGGCTGGAGCCTTCACTTTCCCGGAGGCTGTTGGAGAGCTAAATTAATTTGTTAGTGTTTATATTCTGAGAAACTGCTGCAGCGCGTTGGGGAGCCACTTACAGCCCCATCAGTGGCTCATTGATGCAGTGGCTCGTTGAGCCCAGGAAAACAAGCACCATTAGGACCAAAGCAAACCCCGACTGTTCCTCTCCTGCATAATGATAGTAATTAGTCCTTCCTGCTACTTTGCAAGCATTAGTTAATTACTCCTCAGAGCTTCCTCTAGGAGGAAGCTATTTTTAGTGTGTTTTACACACAGGGAAACTGAGGCAGCAGATTTAAGGTTGTTGCAGAAGGTTGTTTGCATTGGAAACAGCTTTTTTTTTTCTTTCCTCAAATGGGGCATTTGCCTTAACCCACCAAATAAAATGTTGTGGGGTTTTTTTTGTTTTTTTTTTTTCTCTTCACCTCCAAACTGGCCATGTTTGGAAAATGAAAATCAAGGATATTTTTGGCTTTCCTGTTGTTGCTCTCTTATTCCACCTTTTCAAGGCAAAACTGAAGACATTGAGAAAAGAACACAACTAAAAATGTCCAAATACGCAGACACAAAAAAAGGGAGATAAAAATGCTTCATGTGCAGAAGGTCATTGGGATGCAAACCCCTGTTCCCTCAAAGCCTGCAGACTGAAATCAGCTGTAAAGCTGTTTAATTCTTCCCTGCTGGTATGTAAGCAGTTCCAATATTTTTCAAGGCAAGTTGTTGGTTTTTTTCTCTTTCTTTTCTTTTCTTTTCTTTTCTTTTCTTTTCTTTTCTTTTCTTTTCTTTTCTTTTCTTTTCTTTTCTTTTCT
>JANIJG010026289.1:0-46415 GCA_024611175.1 Megaceryle torquata | reverse complement strand
CGGGTGTGAAATTTAAATCATATTAGATGGAAAAATGCATCTGTTTACATTTTTCAGTAGAAGGATGCATTTTTCTATTTCAAGTTAGCTCTCTTTAATGTTCACTGAGATGTTTGTATTGCTGCAAGCGTGCAACAGTCGCAGTGTTTGAAATACCAGGCTAAGCAGTTTTTAAACTTATTTTTCCTTTTTTTTTCAAGTTGGTGCTTTGCATAAATGCTTTGAAAACTCTTGAAATTAATACGTGATATTAAAAATCTAAAGGATGACAAATTCTAAGGGCCCTGAATTTCAGGGTCAGCTTAGGACTTAGCTTGGCCTGGGAGGTGGGGGTGTTAGTGCCCTGAAAGTAGACAGGTCAGCTTCACTGTTATGGCAGAAGATAGAACAGGTCACTGGAACACACCAAATGCAAGAAAGATTTACGTGTGGGGAACTCTCTTGATTTTATTGTTTTCTTTCTGTTCTGCTTTCTTTTGATGCAGCTACTCTAACCTGCTGTACATGGCCACCCAGATTGCCTCGGGAATGAAGTATTTGGCATCTCTGAATTTTGTGCACAGAGATCTGGCAACTCGCAACTGTCTGGTGGGGAACAACTACACCATCAAGATTGCAGACTTTGGCATGAGCAGGAATCTTTACAGCGGGGATTACTACCGCATCCAGGGGAGAGCTGTGCTGCCCATACGTTGGATGGCCTGGGAAAGCATCCTCCTGGTAGGGACAGCACAAAACCATTCTCTAGCCCTTCCTCTGATTGCCCCTGACACGGTAACGCTCTTACAGCATCAAAAGATCTGCCAGATCGGGTTTTGAGGTTGGGGTTTTGTTTCGTGGTTAAGGGTCCTGCTGTCTCCCCTTCAGAGGTTGTTCAACAGCCCAAACACGGGAGGCAGTTCCTTAATATTCACCCAGTATTTCTTTCTCAAAAGAGTTGAGATCACCTGCTTGTACTTCAATACAACACGCTCTCTGAGTACCCAGAAAAATTGTAATTACCTCTGCTATAAAGGCTGATAGGCCAGAACTTTTCTAAATCCACCCTATTTTCCTGGTTACAGCTGCATCCAAACTGTAAGTCGCTCCCATCTTCCTTGTGGGAACATCTTCCAAATGTTGACAGACTGCTTGGCTTGCCAGATGAGCCTGGGCAATCTGGCTCTCGGATGTTCCCTGCCCAAACATTTTATTTTCTTCTTTTTCTGGTATTTTCTAAGTAGTCTTCAGCTTCTTTTTACTTCTTCAGAAACACGTTATTCCAAACACGGCCAGTTTGGGCACACTTTTTGAAGACAGAAAACGGGGACAGCAAGCAGACTGTCACCCACTTCTTACATGTGCAAAGACCAAAATTATTGTGGCCTTTCTCTGAGTCTGGAGTCTGCTTTGGCGCTGCTTTCACCCCGAGGGCTTTGCTTCCTCTTCAAAGGCCTCGCTGCACCGCCTGACGTGTTTCAGGTGGCGGTGGGCAGCAGCTTCACCTCCTGCCACAGTTCACTCTCCTGCTGCTGCAGATACAGCCTTTCTCGGGGGGGTGGTCTCTGGTTTTCTCTGAGACTTGCTCTCTGTTTGCCCCACGGAAGGCTGCAGTTTTTTAGAGCTGTCCCGTGGGTCCCACAGACACACAGCTCCGGCCACGTCACACCTCAGTCCCGTTGTGTGTTGCTGAGAGCAGGTCACCAGCTCTGCTGTCTCTCTTTTCAGAGTGTTTTCACGGGTCTGAGTTCCGCATCCTCGTGTTCAGCTGCAGAGGGTGTAAACTGAAACGGTTATTGCTCAATGTGCACTGCGAGCAACCTGGACTTACAACATCCTTTCTGTTGACAGGGCAAGTTCACCACAGCCAGTGACGTCTGGGCATTTGGGGTCACCCTCTGGGAGATGTTCGTCCTGTGTAAGGAGCAACCTTACAGCCTCCTCTCAGATGAGCAAGTCATCGAGAACACCGGAGAGTTCTTCCGGAGCCAGGGCAGGCAGGTAAGAATGCAAATGGGACCTCTCCTTCCATCACCTGGTCACATCAGGTGGATCTCCCCAGGGCCTTTGTGCTGGCCTTATGCCATCTGCAGAAGTCTCTACCTTTATTACTCCTCTTCTCAGGTGTGTCCCACCTCTCTTCCCCTTTATCTAGACTCATTGCACCAGCTTCCTCTCTTGGAGTCCCCCTGCAAGAGTCTCTCGGCCCTGCCCTGTGCTACTTCCTTACTAAAAGCCACTTCTGTTCCAATCTGCCCTGTCCTCCTTGCCTTTCCCAAGCTCTCCTGCACAATCCCTGTGCTCTTTTCCTTTGTCATCTCTCTTCCACTGGCATTTTCAGGATGACAGGGAAGCGCTTACTGAGGTGGGGAAGGAGCTGTTAGTTCCCAGGGATTAGGCACTCCCTGTAATATCCCCCTTAGACCGAGCGGCCTTTGGCCATCTTGGGTTGCCAAAGGGCTGTTCCGTGTCATTCTGGCCTCTCCTGCTCCCAGGCAGGACTGTGCACTCCGCTGCCTTTGGTAGATACCAGTGATGACACTGGACAGTCCAGCCCCTCGGCACTGAGGGTCACTGTACCCCAAATCGTGGCGTGCCACTTCAGAACACTTTGCTGTTCTCCCAAAATTCACCTTCAGCACCGAACGAGCCAAAGGATTAAGGGGAACAAAATGCCGGGAGGTTTTATTCACTGTCTCCTGAATACTAATGATTTAGTGAAGAGCCTAAAAGATGTGTACTGAAAAGAGAGGGGAAGAAAAAATACTGCCAAGCTGTGCTTTAGATAAGCTCTAAAAGGTGTTTTTTCTGTCTCTGCTACCAAGCTGTCACGATGCTTAGAAAGCCTCATGGGTTGTCTACGGTGAGTGGAAGTATTTGGATTTTATTGTGGTAAATTTGGTTTTGGTTTGTGTTTTGCTGTCACTGGGAAGAGAAATCCCTCTGAAGCATTCATGTTTCCCGGGGAACAAAGGACTGTTTTGTGACCAGCTCATCAGACAAGTTGGCAAAGTGTCCACGGTGCCATTTGCGATGGCATCAGAGGTCCCATCCAGACTTCACTGCCAGGCTCGTGCTTAATGGATTTCAAACACTGCATGATGGCCGTGTCTTGTAAACCTAGAATGAAAGTGTCCTTTTGGTGTTAACTCCATAAAAGTTCAGTTCTTTTTATGAAAAAACACTGAAATAGCTCTAACTTTCTTCCTTTCAGATCTATCTCTCCCAGACTCCTCTGTGTCCTAACCCTGTGTTTGACCTGATGCTGAAATGTTGGAGCAGGGATATAAAAGATCGTCCCACTTTTGACATGATTCACCAGTTCCTGCTAGAACAAATGGAATCAAACATTTGACTCCAGAAAGAGACAAACTGTTGAGAACAGAGTGACTTTGGTGTCTCTTTGCCTGTACCTCACGGGAAGATGGTCAGGCCGCCTTGCTCTCCTCCCTTGACTTTGAGACGTATTTAAGTTGAGACGTCCATGGCAGCTGCTCATTCTATTGGCCATGGTCTGACACACAGGACCAGAGGATCTCATTTGGTTGAAAAATCATCTCCTCTTCTGAATCATTTCCTGGGAATACTGTGAGAGGGGTTTTTTTAGCTACCCGTACACCTTTGGGCAAAACGGATGAGTGAAACTTTGAGGGGCTGGGGCTCTCTCCTGGGTGGAATAGGAAGCAACCAGTGGGTGAGAGCACTCCCACTCAGCAACAGATTTCTAGAAGTAAAGACTTCAGTCTTCTGAAACTCTTCCATTGAGTCGAATGGAAGTCTTGTGCACATTGCAAGTGTCTCTGCACGCTCTTGCCGCAGACGATGCGTACAGTGAGAGACTAGAGATGCCTAGAGCTGGGAAATGGTTTAACGGACTTGAGAACTGATGGAGCATTTAGCAACCCTTTGGAAGTGACGCTACCAGGGTCTACAGAGGATGCTGATACAAGAGTCCAAGATCGTGTTCTTTTTTCCTGTGGTTGTTAAGCACTGCTTTTGTTATATATGTGCATTTTCCCCACACTGGATTTTTTTTTATTATTTTTTTTTCTAGAAAAAAAATATTTTGAAAGTGAATGTTAAAGGTCATGGGAAGGTCCGTGAGGTAGAAGATCTTCTTCTGACCTACAAATTAAGGCTAGGCTAGGGAGTTTGTATTGAAAAGTAGCTGATACTGTACTACTGTCACTATGTAGATTTATTAGCCTAATGAACTTGTAGCCACAATGGACTGATGTGCAATTAATCCTGTATAAGTACCCATTAATATGAGATCTCTAAGTCAATGCTGTTACACGTGCAGAGGGAACTTAATTTGGTGAAACTGAATGGCTGAGAGCAGAACCCCCCGTGTCACTTGTCATAGCTCACGCGAGAGGAAAGGAGCAGAGTACGGGTCATCCCCCGGCGCGCTCGCACGTGTCTCGAGCGTCAGGGGTTCCTCTTCAGGTCTGCAGCAGGGTTGGTGCTAGTGGCCAGGCAGGTGCCCTCCAGCCCAGGCTCCCTGGTTGTCAGCATCCAGTCTGGCACTGGGAGGTGGGACTGGCACATCCCCTTAGTGTGGGTTTGTGCTTTGTTTTGGATTCTCCCAGCACAGCACAAGACCATTCACTCGTTGGACTTGGGGTTGTGCTTTTTGTTTGTCGTGTCACAAATGGCACATTCTCTGGAGGGTTTTAGAGGGCTCTGAAATCCGTTTGGAGCGAGTTAGAGAATTCAGTTTATTTCTACGGTAAATCCATTGTGGATTTAGCAGGTGCCTGGGGAATACTCTGCTGTTCCCTCTCTAATCATTTCACAAGATACTTGGGACCAAACCAAATGTTTCATAAGCTTGGGAGAAGATGAGAGCTCAGCACCTGGCTTTTTTTTTAAACAACATCCAGCATAGCATATATTTCCAGTAAAGATTACAAAGATAATTTTTATCTTAGCCAGAAGCAGAGTATGAATGGCTGGCTATGCTGAGAGCTCTGTAAGAGGGCCCTGCTGAGAGGGGGAATGTCCCAGCAGAGCTAGCAGGAGGGTAACTTGGGTTGAAAGAAGCAACAAGCTTCTGGATTGGCAACCGCTGGGACAGCGCGGCACAGCCGTGTCCGCTCCCCGGGCAGAACAAACCCTGTCCCTGAAGTTCTCCAGTTGCAGCTCACTTGATAGGACCACGACCAGGTTGTCCTGCTGCAGACCCAGCGTGGGGTTCCCCTGGCTGGGTGTAGGCATCTCCATCTGAGCTGGTCCTCTGAGCCTCTGTATGCGCTGAGGAGCGGCTGGGCCCTCGTCATCTCATCTCCTTGGGAGGGCTACACAGGCTCAGGTGAATCTCACCCCCAAAGAAGTGGGGTTTTCCCCCCCTGACCAGAGGGGCCCGCGTGCAGCATCTGTTGGGAGCTGGGCGGTGGGAGTCAAAGCCGGCGTGGTCCCTGCTGCAGCCGGTCGGGCGCTGGTGACTGGCAAACTGCACGTCGATGGTATTTCTGGAGTATGTCTCCCCAGTCCCAGAAAATGGGTGCAGGTAACAGACAGCCGCGTGCGAGATCTCCTGTGCTGCGGGGTTTGGAGATCCCAGAGCGCTGTAACGCCACCTGGATGGGCTTTGTACTTCTATTGCATCAGGATGTGCTGTTCCTCCATTGACATGTTGACATATGAAGTTTCTCTCATATCAATAAATTCTAATGATAACCTTGACAAAAGTGAAGTTCTACTTTTTTTACCCAGGTGCCTGCACTGAGGATCGATACTTTGATTATTCAGTAGCTCTCTGGTAAGTGTGTGACCCCCGGGTTTGGAAGGAGCAGCCCCTGGCTGTTTAAAGGAGTGAGCTTTGAAGGGAGCTTCTGAAAATACTGGGACTGTACTGGCCTGAGCCTCCTCAGGACATGAGGAGGCTGATGGACCTGGAACAGCTTGGGGTCATTGTTCTGTGATGTGAATATGGGGCTGCATTTTTTGATCATGTTGATATTAAACTCAGAGCAGGATCTGGGCAGGGAGGGGTTGCTGGAGAGGTTGGTGTCTGGTGAGAGCTCAGGTATTTGGGAAAACTCAGTTTTATTATAAAGGCTGGAAGTTCCAGGTCTCCAAAAGTGTTTAGGCTCCTAAGGATGAGCAGCCTTTTTATCTCCTTGGATACAATTTTGGGTGGAGTAGGAAGATATTCTGTGATTTCTGGATAGTATCTTGAAGTATCTGCCAGCCATGTGGCTGAGCTCTTCAAGGCCACGGAGGGACAAGGGCAGTGGAGCAGGCTTGCTGGAAATGGCCCTGGTGCTGACAGGCACAGTGGTCTTTGACTTGAGGAGATACTGGCCACGGTGGCTGTTGAGTAAACTGGAGACCCGTGTCCTGGGCCTGCCTTCAGCTGGACGGGGGTGAAATCCCCAGCACGCGGGGCGTGACCATACGATGCTGGGAACAGGAACAGGCTTTCTCCTGCGTGAAGCAGTGAGGATCGCATCCTCAACCAGCCACGCCAGGACAGTGAGGAGCAGGGGGAGGAGGTTGAGCCTCCACCGCCACATGAATCCCCTGACCGTGGGGTTCCCTTGACAGAAGGGTGTGCGCGTGGCCATGTGAGTGCAAGCAGCACTGGTCTGGCCGTGTGTGGGCTGCTCTGGTGACCAGGGCACACGCAGCCAGGCTCTCCAAGTCGTGTATGTTGGATGTAAACAGCAGCGTGAACATGGACTTGTGCTGAGGAACATCTGGCGCTACTGTCCCCAGGGCTACGAGCCTCCAGGAAACCTGACAAATGCTATAAAATCAACGTGCTCATCCAAAATTTCCAGGTTGGGGGGGGAAAGATGTGTCCAGAAAAACCTGACAAGCTGCACGTGCTGCAGCCGGAAGTGCTGTCGGGTGCAGACATTGCTCCCAACAGCATCACAGAGGTTTCCTGGGCGACTGCATCGTGCTGCGTCTCCTTCCTCCCACGCCCACCACTGAGAGCTGCTGCATTGCCATGGCAGCCCCGGAGGAGAACAGTCTCTTCCCTCCCAACCCCTGCTACATCCCTGGGTAAGTTCTGAAGTTGATCCAAACTGTCTGTTGGTTTCCAATGCAAATAGCTCCGGCTGGGATCCCATAGCATTTATGATTCATCCTATTTTGGGGTTGGGGTTTTTTTTGAAGACACTATTAAATATTCCATGTAACAGTGCTCCAAAGAAGACAGGGCTCCAGGTAAGAAGCACCACTTTAAAACAAGGTATAATTAAAGGCCACACCATAGCACATTGAGTGTAAAGTCAAAATTGTTCGTTCTTTCCCCTATTTTTTTCCATTTAAGCTGCCAAATGTTACCAGGGCTGCTGTGCAGGGCTCGGCTCTCAAACTGTCAGAACTTTGCATCAGGGATGTTTGAAGATCTCCTTTGAATAAGTATTTGCATAGACACGACACACTCTTGTCAAAGTGGTCGGATCCCAGCTCTTTGAAGAAGTGGGTGGCTCTCTGGATGCTGGTGATGTAGTTGATACCCAGGTAGACTTTTCAAAGTGGATTGTGGGTTTTCTTGGGTTTTTTTCCAACATTCTCTTCTAAAGGCTTGGAACAAATTGTCATGGCTAAGAGGGAATGAGTTATGGGTTAAAAAGCAAGACACGAATGGCAGTAATAACTGGACAGGCTTTGTGGTAGAGTAGAGAAGTTGTGCCTGGGGTCCCCTGGTGACACGTGTTAGGAGACGTGGTCTGTGAGGTATAAATGGGCTGGGGAAGGCTGGACGGCCACCGAGGCCAACAAGCTTCTGTTGGTACAAAATTGCTCAGATTAGTCCAACCTGAGGGGAACTCTCAGGGGTGTCAGGAGGAACCCCCAGGGCAGGGGGGGCTGGTGAAGGACCAGACTCCAGAGAAGCCTTGGCACAGAAAACCAGCTGTGCCCCAACAGCTGCAGGTGGAGCACAGGTCTGGGCAGGAGACAGATCCCAAGCTGCAGATGCAGGGTGGAGCACATTTCCTTCCTTACCACACTCCTGCGGTGATGAGCAGATCAGTCCTTCCCATTACAGCACCAGGCAGGATTTTTCCATGGCAGATCTCTGTGTCTTACATAAGCTCTGGGGTCAGGGGTTTTCAAGGTGTTCTTACACTGCTAGGGTTGTCGAAGCGATGTGATGTGTTCCTCTGTGAGTGCTGCCACCCTGTCAGCTGTGCACTCAGTGTCTTGGGAGAGATGAGGAACAGCAAGAAGGGAGCTGTGACCAGGTTTGCACCTCTAAAAGCTTCAAAACCTTCCCTGAAACTGCTTAGAGCCCTAATACCAGCACAGCATCTGGGGCTGTTCCTCTCTGTGCTGGTGCTTCAGTCACTGAAGGCGGGAGAAGGAGGAACCAACTTCTGCTACTGCATCTTGCAAGGCTGTGCAGGCTCCTAGTGTCAGCCCAAGCCCCAGAGGAAGCCTCCTCAGGTGCTGAAGGTGCTGCTTTGCATCTGGTTTGGGTGGCTGAGTGTAGGGTAGGAGCTGCCAGAAGGGCATCGGCTGCAGCCTGGGCTCTGCTGCTGGCAGATGGTGCAGCCTGCACTGGGGTGCCAGTGGGAGGAGGAAGACATTGTGTTGCAGCATCTCACCAGTTGTCCCATGTGCCATACCCAGCTGTTCTGGTGAACCTGCAAACACAACAAGGGCATCAAAACTGGTTACTGTTGCTTGGGTCAGGCAACAGTAGTGGCCAGGGCTTTGAAAATGTCACTGCATTGGGAAGCCAAACCCAACATGTGGGATGATCTGTGAAGGACTCGGTGCACAGAGGAGTAAAACCATGGATCCTGGGCAAGCTTGATGGAGCTGGGAAGGGCACAGAGCAGAGCAAGTCTGGGGAGTGGCCCTTGAAGAGACATGGATGAGTAAGAGAAAAGTGACACCGGGCTCAGTCCTGGGAGAGCCGGTTCCTCCCTGCTCGCCGGCGGGGTTTGAGATCAGCGGCTGCAGCGCCTCAGTGGGAACCACAGAACCAGGGGATCCCTAGGGGTTCTTCATCAAAACACCATGCAGGAGGAGGACGAACAGCCCTGCAGAGACCGGTCTTTTCCCCAAGCACCGTGGTTTTTATTGGCAGCTCTTGTATCTCTCTCTGCAGCAGAAACCTTCTGTAAACCCAGATGGACTCGCCCCAGCTCCACTGATTACCTTGCTTTTAATTGCCTGTGGATTGAGTCCATTCTCACCCCTACCATTATTTTGTTCATGATCAGAGTCCCTCCGGCCATCCTGTAATTAATCAGGCTCTGTCATTTGTGCTCTTGCTCAGCTTTATCGTCCCAGCCTAGCTTCCCTGTGTTGCAAGACTCATTGAAAATCAACAGGGACGAGCCACCGAGCTCCCCTGGCAGCTGCTGGAGAGATCCCGTGTGCAACGTGGGAAGAGTTGCCAAGTGGAAATGCACAGCTCTGGTTGTTGCTGTTTGAAGTGTTTGGGAAGGAAAGTAATTACTCATCACCTTATGATCCCTGTGTGTCATCTGGCTTTCTCCCCAGATGAGTGGTGGGCTCATTGATGGAATATTTCTGTCTGTGCATCACAACTGGCAGCTCTACCTTTCGTTAGCGTGGAACAGCGTCACTATCAGGAAGTGTGATACTGGGAACAGCAAAAGTTTCTGATCTGTGCTGGTGGGCACGGGAGTGGAGCCCTAGCACCTGCCCTACCCTGAGCCACCACGATGGCAAACTGCTGGTCCCTGGGGAGTGAAGCAGCAGCAGCCGTGTCACTAAACACCCTGCCCAGAGGTCTGACGTGTGGTGTTTGCTGCTGGGGCTGAGCAGCCACCTCCCTGCACCTCTTCTGGGAGCACGGTGCCTGGACTGGTCTGTAGAAGGGTATGGAGCAGAGGGTTTGGGTGGCTACAAAGCAATTGGCTTTTCCCAGTAGCTCACTCTGTGGTTTAGAACAGAGAAAGGGATCACAAAATCTAAAACTGAAGTGTGTGTAACTGGAAATGCTCTTTTAAGTGAGGGGTGTCAAGGCTGTCACAGCGCCCGCAGCCCACGCTGTGCTCCCACCCTGAGGTCTCCCATCTGCAGGTGCTGCTTCAGCCACACTCCAGGTCCTTGTCCCGCGTTCCTCCGTGAACTGAAGCACCAGCCTGTGCCTGTACACAGCTGTAAAACATGAGCCAGTTTGCGTGCTGCCACGTGAAAATGCGTGTGCAGACAGGCACGGACAGAGACATCCATCTGGCTCCCCGCGTAGCCACACGCGTCTTCTCAGGGCTCCCCTCGTGCTGCTGCTCCAGCAACATGAAGTCACTGGTGCTGGCATCTTCCCTGTACAATCATCTTCCCTGCCTTGTGTTCTCCCAGCTGTGTGTGCTCCTGGCCGTGGCCTTTCTGCTGTACAAAAGCAGCTTTGTCCTGCTAGAGGACACCTTCTGATGGCATCTGGGTGACTGCTCTTTTTTTGGTTTCCTCCTCAGCTATGAGGGCTTTGTCCCTCAGTACAAGTATCAGTTTGGAGAAACTTTTGGCAAAACCACGCACCAGCTGCTGATGGATCCTGATGTTCGGAAGAGCCCTCGCCCTTTGCTGGCACCACTGCACAAGGAGAAGTTCATCGAGGACTTCAGCGGGATGAAGCACGGTGTCCAGGGTTATCTCCCTGGGCGTCCAGGTGAGTGCACCCCAGGTCTCATCCTTTCACCAGAACAGGCTCTGCTAATGAGGACAGGGTCAGTATGAGCAGGGGGGTCTGTGTCCATCCCCAGTAGGCTTCTGGGGTGAAATGGGGTATTTTCCACGGAGCAATCCTAGCGCTGGTGTAGGAGCGCAGACACCCAGAGAGCAGCACCGGTGCGGTCTCAGCTGATGAGCACGGGGCTTCTCTCGTGGGTGTCTGGTGGAGTTGGGAGTTTTCGTTCCCAGAGTGTCTTCAGTTAGATGAAGACAAATGATTTTATGGCATTTTATGAACTGACACCCCCCCAATTCTTCCATATTCTTGTGGTTTAACCCCACGTGGCAACTAAGCCCCAGATGGACAGTCGCTCACTCCCCCTACACCCGCTGGGATGGGGGAGAGAATTGGTGGAAGTGAGAACTCGCGGGCTGAGATAAAAACAGTTTAGTAATTGAAATATTATAACAATAAATTGTAATTACAAGGAAAATAACCAAGAGAGAGACCCTGTTTGCTGGTGGGCTGAGGAGCACAAGAGGCCTTGTCTCAGTGTAACCTGCCCAGCAGCACCCAAAACATCCCTGGGTTATCAACACTGTTTCCAGCACAAATCCCAAACACAGCCTACTGTGAAGAAAATTAACCCTATCCCAGCCTAACCCAGCACTGTCCCACAGGCTAAACCCCATCTCTCTGGGGAATTGTAACCACCCCCTGCTTAGGGGAGACCTGGATCCTGGAAAATGGGGCCAGGACAACCAAAAAGGCCACAAGTTTGCAAGAAGCTTTGTGGCACAAATTCCCAGTGAGAAATGGGAAAACATCACTTTGGCGGCTCTGCCACCTCTGCCCCTTTGCCATCGGCTGCCTGGAGCAGAGCTCGTTGTGCTCAGAGCTCTCACAGCTTGTGGTTCGTGGTGCCTCTTGCTGCTCCTACCTCAGCTCAGCAGAAGGGCTTGTGTGCAATTTGGACCTTTCCCACCAGCTCCATCTCCTCCATCAGACATTGGGAAGTGCTCATGTGGATTCCCAGCACTGGGAACTTGCAGGAATCTCCTACCCTGTCCCAGCCCTTCTGGGCAAAGTGCCTGGTCCCTATTGAACGGACCCAGCTCAGGCCCCAGCAGCAGCTGCACTATGACCCCGATTGGCCCCCCTTGGGGACGCCTCCTTTGGCCACTCATGTGCTCTATCACGTGTCTAAGCTGGAGCTGTTGCTCCCTGCTCAGTGGGTACAAGTTTTCTCCTGGGGTTATCAACCCCAGTGAGATCTTAGCCTTCATTTCCCTGGGGATGGCCACATCAAAGTGATGCTTTCCCATTTCTCACTGGGAATTTGTGCCACAAAGCTTCTTGCAAACTTGTGGCCTTTCTGGTCATCCTGGCCCCATTTTCCAGGATCCAGGTCTCCCCTAAGCAGGTGGTGTTTACAGCCTTCATTCCTGCACATTTAAATTTGCTTTTCCTTGGACTAAACTGTAGTTTGGATGGACCCAACTAACCAGTTGACCTAGTTGTGCTTACTCATTATCTCAGCCTCATTCTTGCTCACTCCTCACCAACCTTTACGCCACTCACCAACTTCTGCAGCTGGGAGCTCACGTTTGCTGTTTGTTGATGAAACACTGAAGAACCTGGCCACAGGGAGCAGGTTGCTGTGCTGATAACTCTTCATCGACAGCTCTGGCTGCCGGTGAGCAATCCCTTAAACCCATCACTGCACACTCCTACCTGGCATCCTTCTGGGTGTCTTACATGATGGACATCAAAGAGCTCACAGCAGTGTTGGGTTCTAAGGTTGCTTTTAGCAAACTCAGTCTGAAGACGTTTTCTCAAGGTTTGTTTTTGACAAAGCCCTGTTGCTGTGCACCGAGTACGTTGCTGGCTTCTGTCAGTTGAATCTCAAGTTGTTTTCTTGCTGGAAGTGAGGTCAGGCTCTGTGGGTTGGGGATACCAAGCAGGGTTATGCAGGATCTCCAGTGGTGGCTGTCTTGGCATTGAGTGGGTTATGGCACAGGCCAAGCGTGCAGGCACCAGCTCCCTGGGCTCAAAATGTGGTTATTCACCCAAACGGAACACACAGGGCTCTCCTGGCTTTTAATTTAGTGCCTTACTGCAAACTTATTGCTTCAGGAAGTTTGCACAAAACCCAGGGTCATAAAAAAGAGCTCACATGGATATCCCAAGTACAGAACAATTTCATTTTCCCCTTTCCTTTGGTTTGTGGGATAAAAAGAAAAGAGTAGGCGCAATATTTTCATGAATAATGAAAGATACTAAGAAAAGCCTGCTTTAAAATTTGCACACTGGGTTGAGAATTCACCTCGTCAAGGATTTGTCTTTATTTTGCTGCTGGCCTGGACAGCACTTGAGAATTGAGTTCTGTAGAGTACGTGTACGTTGGAGATATACACAGTCTATATGCTTTATAATACAGTTACAAGCAGATTACAAACCTAAATGCCCATCACAAGTCTTATATTCTTGTGGAAAGGGGTAAATTTTGGTCCACGCTGTTTGAGCCAGCACAGGTTGTAATTCCCCAGGGCTCTGCAGATGATGCCTTTGCTGGAGGACAGCGTCCTGTCCGGGGGGCTTTGCCCTGCGATGTCCATGAAACACGAGGAGGTTGGGGCAAGTTGGTAGAGACCAGAGGGTTAAAAAAAAACCCAAACACCACCTATGAGAACAAAAACAGAAGAAATTTGGTTTGTTTAGAAAAGACAAGACTGTGTAGTAACAATTTTCCACTAAGGGAAAGGTTGCTGGGGAGAGTGAGAGTCACCATCCTCCAGAACCACCAAGGAGGGAGAAATGGGCTTCGCTCCTGGCACAGAGCAGGAGGAAGCACTGGGGTTGGAGGTGTTGAGTGGGGCCAGGGCAGTCCAGGGAGCCACGACATGGGGTATTTTTAGGGGAAAGTCAGACCAAAGTTGCCAAGCTCAGTGTCCCTGTGGAGTCTCAAGCCACAGGGCTCTGTCCCGTGGTCACAGTGGAGATATTTAGCATACACTGGATGTAAGACATGGTTTTTTTCCAGCCTGTGTCACAGCAGACCTGGGCATTGCTCCCCAGTGAGCAGCAGTGATGTCAGGGCAAGAACTCCTCAGTGGGGCTGTGGGGGGTGCTGATGCAGCCATGCAGAGAAAAGGTTACGTTTGGTTTTTTTCCTTTAATCTTTATAGTTTGGCTGGTGATATTTTACAGTTTGTGTCACTTAGGATAAATGTCAAGTTACTGAGCTCCTCCCTGTGCAGTTTCTCTGGGCAAGCTGGTTTATCGGGCAGGGCTGATGGCACTCGCAGGATGCACCCGCAGCCCATGGGATGCTGTTGATCTCCGAGCTCCTTCCTTTCGCTCCAGAGTAGCACATGGGGGCCAAGGTCCAGCACAATGGGAATCCCTCATCCCCTTTTTCCTTTCCCTGAGCTCAATGTTTTATCCCACAGGGTATTTTCCTTATGATAGAGCCAGGGCTGCCCCAAGCTTTCCTGAACCGGCCCTTGCGCCAAAACCTCCCCTGTTGGGGCCCAGGCCAGCAGAGGATGAGCTGGTGACGATGCACATGGACCCCATGCCTGAGCACCACCCTGGCCAGTACATCCCTCAGACACAACTGCCTCCGGAGTACCCACAGAAGATTTCATGCCATCCTGCATCCAAGGGGCAAGAGTGGCAGCTGCCCAAGCTAACCCCAAGCTGTGGGCAGGGAAAAAGGAGCAGACCCGGCCAGCTTGGCGGTGCCGTGGCGGGGAGCAAACCGGTAAGTGGTCTTGGGTGAAAAGACACTTGGAAAGGGACACTGCTGTGGAGGGGTGGGCTCTGGAGACTGGTGGGTGTGGAAGGGATTGCCTTGGTCCAGGGGTGCAAAGAGGGAATTTCATGTGGGTGTGGACAGCAGGGGCAGAAAGATTAGAGTGTCACGTGGAGAAACATCAAACACGTGAACATTTCTAGCAATAGCAAATCCACTGCATCTTCAGCAGATTGCTGTAATCATTACTTACCTTTCCCAATCAAAAAGGCTTAACTGTTTATTTGGTTGAGTTTTAGCTTCAAATCCCAGTCATTAGGTCTTGTGTTATGCTGTGCTTCGCCGCCAGGCACGCATTCCCTTTGGGTGAACTGGGAGCTCTGCCACTGTTCTCCTCCTCCTCCTGAAAAGAGACTGCTCCTGGCACCTTTGGTTACATGCCAGGTTTCTGACCCCTTAACTGCTCCCGCCTGAGTTTCCCCCGTCGTTATCCCTTGTTGAATCACAAGCACTGGGATTTGCCCATGGAGCTGGATGCTGCTTTGCATGGCAGCGCTTGGATCACCCAGGACCAATGTGTTTGAGCCTCTGATTTATTCTGGAGGCAGAGACAGCTCCTGTCACATCACAGCCAGCCAGGGCTCTGCAAATCCCCTGAAGGCAGAGATTAGAGATTTGCCGTATCGAGTCAAAAGCCGGCTTGGGTATAAATCCCAAGAAGGGTCATTCCTGCTCCTTGCTCCGAGAAACAGCTTTGTGAAGGAGCTCAGCACCCAAAGCTCCCCTCGTTCTCCCCGGGGGTTCTGCAAACCCTTTATGTATGGAGAGCTCGTCTAGAAATTCACTTTACTCTTGGAGTAGTTCTTAGTGTAAAGCTGGGAAGAAATGGAAGTGGCCATTGCCATTCATGGGTTCTAGCAGTGATTTCAGCAATGGAGCCAAGTGGGGTTTACTGGTGTTTGTTTTATTTCTGTTTTTACTTTGAGCCCATAAACACTGAAGGTGTGACTCTGCCAGAAGTGGCTGGAACTGCAGATATGGAGCAAGGCAATTGGTTACCAAAACTGGATGTACCAAATGTGATCCAACAGAAAGTCATTCCAGGTAAAAAAAAGAGGGAGGTCACGTGCAGCACAAGCCCACCTCAGAAGAAATGGTGTCACCTTTCTCCTCCTGGGGAAACCTCAGAGACATGGGCCAGTCGCTCCAGCTCGTGTGAATGCTTTGGGGTTGGAAAATGCCCTTGCTCCTCTCCCTGAGAGGGGGTTTCGTTGGGATGCTGTGTCACCCTCTGGATCTCATGCTGAGGGACACGTGCCCATGGGCAGGTGGAAGGGGAGTAGGAGCTGTCTCAGTTCCCCACAGCTGTGGGGCCAGGCTAGAACATTTCCGTTTGGAAAGAGGGAGTCCTGGCTGATTTTAGGTTCCACCTCCCTATGTTTTGTGTAGGTTTAGACTTTACATTGTTTCTGTCTTAAAACTGGTGAAATTTGTTGGATGGTCAGAGGAAATGAGGAAGAAAGGTTGGACACCCAGCTGTTACCCCCTGAATGGGTATACACTGGGAGAGAACATGACAGAGCTGTTGGTGTAAAGAAAAGACTGTTAGAAAATGTAATGTTTCTTCCACACCTCCTAGAGACCACCACAGATCAGTTCAGCCCATTGAGTTTTCCTTAAAAAGACTCTTCACATCTCAGAGTTAATTTTTCCATCTGATGCTCTGCCAAGGTTTTATATTTATCCCAGCTTCTTCCACTTCCAGACTGGTTGACCCTCATATGATATCTATGTTCTCAAGCAGAAAATGCTCTTTCTTGTCTTCATCTGAAGGGTACACTGGATTTATCCCCTGCCTCACCTGGATTAATGGTGTGAGCTACATCCCGGGCGTGAGGGAAGCAATGAACAAATTTGACCGACAGCAGGTAGATTATGCACACAAATCTTATCTCAACAGTAGAATCTTGGTAGTGACAAAAGTGGTTTCCTTTACAGTACTAGTATTAGAACTGGGGGTGTAAGCAGAAAGAAAATAAAATGATATTAAGCAACATGTTGAAAA
Source organism: Megaceryle torquata (assembly GCA_024611175.1). Lineage (NCBI taxonomy): Eukaryota > Metazoa > Chordata > Aves > Coraciiformes > Cerylidae > Megaceryle > Megaceryle torquata. The sequence continues at coordinate 30,002 of JANIJG010026289.1, read as the reverse complement.
AATCACAGGCAATTAAATTCTGTAACTTGTTTCCTTGGGATATTAAGGGAGGAGAAACGAGGTTCATAAAAGGATTAAGCAAATCTATTGAGGGTTGGGTCAAGGGCGGCTGTTAAAGATATTGCTCTGAGTGCAGAAGCGCAGGGTGCAACTATCTGTGCTTCCCTCGTGCAATATATCGACCGGGATGGCAGTGTTGGTTGGCTTCCTGGGCTGCTTGGATGGGTAGCTCTCCCTTTTAATTGGTTGTAAGGCTTTTCCCTTCACTAACATAATTTGTCTTAAAAGGATCGAGATCTTCTTTCCCCTCATCTTGGGAAGGATGCAGAAAATATCTCCAGTGAAAAAGTATTTTGTCCCTTCGCTGTAAGGTCTCCCATAGAATGGTCAGGGTTGGAAGGGACCTCAAAGATCATCCAGTTCCAACTGACCTGCCATGGGCAGGGGCACCTCCCACTACATCAGGTTGCTCAGAGCCCCATTCAGGGCTTCCAGGGATGGGGCTTCCACCACCTCTCTGGGCAGCCTGTTCCAGTCTCTCACCACCCTCCTGGTGAAGAATTTCTTCCTAACGTCCAATCTGAACCCACCCACCTCTAGTTTTAATCCTCCTACATGGGAAAATGAGATCCCTCCCACAGCAGTTCATTTCCTCCTGCTGCCAGGGTGGAGTGAGGTCCCTGGGATGCAGCCGACTCGCTGGTCCAGCACTGGTGAGGGCTGACGTGACACAGCTCGTTCAAAGCAGGTTACACCATTTCCAGCCCTTTCTGCTCACAGGGATTCACTGCAGTGCCTTCATCTGGAGCGTGCGGGTCTGAGGTAGAGAAACATCCAAGACTGAGGATCCCCAGCTCAGAGACGCTCAGCTGGGAAGAGCTGCCTCGGTGGGGGAGAGCGGCAGGGCTGCCAGTGCTCATGGCACCTCATGCTTCAGCTGAATTCTGTCTCCCTGTGCTGGCTTCTCATCCTTTCCTTCTGCCCTCGACAGGAATTGAAATGAAGCAAGCGGCACAAACACCAGGCGTTAGCAAAACTAACGGTGCTGTTTGCAAAGCCTTTCTGCCCCTCATTTCCTAAGAAACGCCTGCCATGTAGTAAAGGGGTGAGGGAGTGTTTCTCCGGGGCAGGAGGCAGCAGAGTCCAGGCTGGCAGAGGTCAGCTGCAGCACCCCAGGGGCTGAAGGAATGATATAAGCACGCTAAAAAAAAAAAAAAAAAAAAAAATCATCACGGCACATTTCTCTCTAAGATGGCTTCTGACTTCAAGCCACTAATCTTCTGCCCTAAATCTCTGTTGCCCTAGGTTACACACGGGGCTGTGCCATGGCTCGTTGCAGCAGGCACAATAATGCAATCCTCTCGCTTCAGCGCTGCGCTGAGGAACGGCAGCAACCGCTCCAGCACCAGCCACAAAATGGTTCCGTGGCCCCACAGTTTGCAAGGCTCCTCGGAGCAGGTCCCTTCCCCACCAAGCAGGGGTGGTGCAGCTTTAGGGGCATCTTGAGGGGTTTGGCCACCGCAGAGATGTGCGGAGCTGCAATGCCCATCCTCCAGCACAGCCCCGTATCTGGGTCTGACCTGGGAGGACAGGGACACGTCCAGGAGGTGATTTACACCCTCCTTCCAGTTAACGCTCCCTGAGCCTTCCTGTTCCTCCTCAGTTGGGAATTACTGGATAATCAGCATCAGTTGGACTCATGGAAAAACAAAACCAGGTGAAGGGGTCAAACCAGACCGCAGCCGTGCAGAGAAATAGCCCAGGGCAGCCGATGCTCAGACCCGACTCCAGCAGCCGCTGCCGGCTCACAGCGTGTCGGCTGGAGGAGCGCAAGGTGTTGGGGACCTGGGGATGGATGATCCCAGAGGTGGTGAAGGCAGAGCAGGCTGTGGAGATCCCGAGGCTGCACCGAGGCCAGGAGCTGCTTGGTGCAGCTCAGGTCACAGCCAGCCCAGGGCTCCTGCCAGGAGGAAAATTTTGAGCTTCTAATTAGAAGAAAACAGAACTGGAAAAAGAATTCCTTCACGGTGGCTCAAAGCTTTACTTTAATGCACAAAGCAAATGATTTTGGTAAAAACAGTATGTTTTAAAATTAACTGTATCGTGTTGTTGGATTGTTTGTTTTCCAGTTTTTGCTGAGAAACCCACCTTGCAGCCTTGGCAAGAGATTTCCCCAAACCTACTGGCCTGACAACAGGATTTACACCAGTGCTGGACAGATACCTTTCTACACAGGCTTTGTGCCATGTAAGTTTATCGGCTGAGTGAAAGTCACTAATACTAATTACTGTCATTAAGTAGCACTGTTATTAGCCATAGTGTCGTAGTAGTGCACAATGACTACACACAGGTAGTAGGTTGGGGTTTTTTCCCAGCTGAGGTGCTGGAGTGGTGTCCCCCCTGCCCAGCTGTGGCCCCCCCTGCCCACCTCAACTTGTGCAGAACCTTCCGCTGGTTTCCAGCCACCACCCCTGGCTAAAGCAAAGGAGGTTCAGCAACACTCCACCTGTTACATGGGTGTGTTAACAATTTCTTCATCAGGGAAGCTAAAAAAGCTTCAGGTCTGATAAAAAGTGAGAGGAAGATGATGGAAAGTGGTTGAGGAAGCAGGAGAAAAGTGCAGTGCAATGGTATTAGCCATCAAGCCAGGTGGTGGCTGCCCCTGGTCCTTGTCAGTTACTGGTGTTGACTAAAAGGAGGAGTCTGAAGGGAGTGATTTTGTCTATGTTGAGGGATGATCAGCCCCTGCCCCTGCAAGCAGCAGGGTATCAGGCTCACATTTCAATAAATCAGCAACTACTCCTGCTAGTTTGGGCCGCAGCAAAGTCAAGAGCCCACAGCTATGTAATGTGGGGTGGGAAAGCATAGAATCATAGAAGGGGTTGGGTTGGAAGGAACCTTTACGGAACCTCTCGTTCCACCCCCCTGCCATGGGCAGGGACTCCTCCCACTAGCCCAGGTTGCTCAGAGCCCCATCCAACCTGGCCTAGAACACTTCCAGAGATGAAGCATCCACAGCTTCCCTGGGCAACCTGCTCCACTGTCTCACCACCCTCAGAGTGAAGAATTTCTTCTAAGCTACATGTCCCCTCCTCCAGTTTAAAACTGTTACCCCTCATCCTACCCCTACACTCCCTGACAGTCCTTGCCCAGCTCTCCTGTAACCCCCCTTTAATATTTGTACTGCGGAGAGAAGATGGAAAGTACTGAACTCAGGGCTTGTACTTAAAGCAAGGCTGAGGAGATGATTGATGGAAAGCATAAAATCCGGTAGAAATGAAAGCAAATAGTGGGAAAACCACTCTCCTGGCAGGGCTGGACTGTAGCTGATACTGAGCTTGAGCCCAGAGAGGAGGCTGTTGAAGCAGGGAGTGGGGCTGGAGTCAGACTTGTGCCAGGGGCAGGGGAAAGCTGTGCAGAAAGAGGGGAGTTTAACACACAACCAGTCACCAGGAGCTTGAGGGATGGTCTAAGGCTGGAGAAAGGTGGGGCTGGACAGGCCTTCTGAGCAAAGATGAAGAGAAATACATTAGTTTTGGCCTCTGTCACCACACTGCTGCTCCGGGGCGGGTGGCACCCGCAGCACTGCTGTAAACTGGGTCCCGGTGTTAACACGTACCCGTGTGTTCTGTCCTCTCCCCTCTCCACAAGCCTGCAGAGTGCGGCAGGGGATGGTGACTAAAGTAGCTCTGCCCACAAGGATGCTGGGGGGCAACACTGTCCTGCCCCTGGCAACAGAAGGGGAGGGAACACACCAGCTTCAGTGCGGTGAAAAGGAGGAAGAAAAATCCCACCCCAAAATCAAGGACAAAAGTCAACTGCTTGAAGTGTTACCTCACACTTCTGTTGTCTTCACCGACAGCAGCATCTCCTGTGGAGGTTTGAAACCAGCCCCCTGATGCTGTGGACAAACAAACTCCCCCTGCCCCGAGAGCCACCAGTCAGTGCCATTTTAACTACGCCAACCACTTTGATTCTGGAAGGAAAAGCTTAATTTTAGGACAGAAAAAATAGAACCCCCAGTGAGTTATAATCAACAATTTCTTCAGCAGGCAAGCAGCCTCTCAGGGATACTCTTGTCACTTCAGGTAACACTGAACTGATTGTTTCCACAGTAAAAACTTGCTGATAAGGGGGTTTTAATGAGACAAACCAGTACTCATTTGCTACTGGGTGTTCATCTCTCTTCATAAACAGAGGCTGCTGTTAACACCCAATTGATGCAGTTGCTAAAATTCTACATACTCAGGTTTTTTCAAGTGACTCCACCAAGACTGCTCAGAAGGGAGTGTCACTTGTCCTGCACAGCATGTCCCAGCTGTCCCCAGCGCTCCTGTGACAGGCCACAGCTCCCTGCTGGGCTTACACCACCCCTGAGCTGCAGTGGATGAAGCAGGGTGAGCCCAGCTCAGCTCTGACAGCAACACCCACCTGCACCTGAGGCAACCTGCCTGCACCAGTTTGCTGCCCAGGCAGCTGGTTAAGCTGTAGGTCACTGACACCCTCATTTGAACCCAGGCTGCCATGAGGGCCAGAGCTGCTCAGCTCCTGCCCAGTGAAGCCTGTAACAGGAGTCCACAGGCAGGTGCCTAAATTTAGACACAGCCTAGAGCTGGATTGCATCCCCCTGGTTCTAGAGCCATTCCTGAGGATCTCTTCCCCTCCCACACCAGCAGGACTGCCCCCCCCTCCAGGGCCAGGAGCCGCAGGATCTGCTTGGCTGGGAAGGGCAAGGTGACAGGGCTGACACCAAGCCCCTCATCTTTTTTTCTTTTCCAGACAACCGACACAACTTTGCACTTACTTTCGGGAACAGCACCCGCAGAGCTTACCAAAAGGAACAAAGGAGACGAGCGTTTGCACTGTGAAAAATGCTTTAATGGTGCCTGTACAGCATCTGAAGTGACTTTGGAACAGGAAGAAGAACACAACACAAGACAGAGAAGATTTGAATGAAAGAGTTCATACAGCTTTAAACAAAATTTACAGGTGTTCATCTGCATAGCTTTTACTCTGCCTCTTCCTCAGCCTCCTCCTCAAACTCCCCCTCCTCCTCAGCTGTAGCATCCTGGTACTGCTGATACTCAGACACCAGGTCGTTCATGTTGCTCTCAGCCTCTGTGAATTCCATCTCGTCCATGCCCTCACCAGTGTACCAGTGCAGGAAAGCCTTTCGGCGGAACATGGCCGTGAACTGCTCAGAAATGCGTTTGAACAGCTCCTGGATGGCTGTGCTGTTACCAATGAAGGTGGCAGACATTTTGAGGCCACGAGGTGGAATGTCACAGACGGCCGTTTTAACGTTATTAGGAATCCATTCCACAAAATAGCTGCTATTTTTGTTCTGAACGTTCAGCATCTGCTCATCAACCTCCTTCATTGACATACGGCCCCTAAAAACAGCAGCCACGGTCAGGTAGCGGCCGTGACGCGGGTCACACGCAGCCATCATATTCTTTGCATCAAACATCTGCTGCGTGAGCTCCGGCACGGTTAAAGCCCGGTACTGCTGGCTCCCGCGGCTCGTAAGCGGGGCAAAGCCAGGCATGAAAAAGTGCAAACGGGGAAAGGGAACCATGTTCACTGCCAGCTTCCGCAGGTCGGCATTAAGCTGGCCCGGGAACCGCAGGCAGGTGGTGACACCGCTCATGGTTGCCGACACTAAATGGTTCAGATCACCGTATGTCGGAGTAGTTAACTTCAGTGTTCTGAAGCATATGTCGTAAAGGGCTTCGTTATCAATACAGTAGGTTTCATCCGTGTTCTCCACGAGCTGGTGCACCGAGAGCGTGGCATTGTAGGGCTCTACTACAGTATCTGATACTTTAGGGGAGGGTACAACACTGAAAGTATTCATAATTCGGTCCGGGTACTCTTCCCGGATTTTGCTGATGAGGAGGGTACCCATGCCAGAGCCTGTACCACCACCGAGAGAGTGAGTGAGCTGAAAGCCCTGGAGACAATCACAGCTTTCTGCCTCCTTTCTTACAACATCTAACACAGAATCAACTAATTCAGCACCTTCCGTATAATGGCCCTTTGCCCAGTTGTTTCCTGCTCCGCTCTGACCTGGAAAAAAGCCATTTTCGTATTAGATTACGGTCACTGCTTCCTGCTTGCGAGCAAAGCTGAGGAGCATCAGGCTACAGAGAAACCCCCCCAGAAAAGCTTTCGTTTTAGCATGCGAAGGGCTGCAGTTTCACACGAGCGCCTCCGAAACGGCTCGGCAGACAGACGGAACGCGTTCATTATCTGCCATCCAGCAGCCATTTATTCTCGGGAGGAGGGAGCGAGAATCGGAAGCGCCTTCCCTGACCTGCTCTCCCAGCAGCTGCCATCGCGCACCAGCCGCAGACCCCCGGCATCTCACGCCCGTCACGGATTAACCCCTCCCGAGGCCGCGCTCGTCTCCGGAGCATGTGCGGCGGCGGAACCCGCACTGCAGCGGCCCGGCCCTGCCCGCCCCACCCCGAGCCGGTTCCACCACCGCTCCCTCCCCCGCTCCCGGCGCACTCACCGAACACGAAGTTGTCCGGCCTGAATATCTGGCCGAAGGGCCCGGAGCGCACCGAGTCCATGGTGCCGGGCTCCAGGTCCACCAGCACGGCGCGGGGCACGTACTTGCCACCTGCAAAACAGGGAGAGGCCGTGACTGCGGCGGCGGGCGGGGGCGGCCCGGGGCGGGCGAGGGCGGTGGGCTCGCCGGGCCCTACCTGTGGCCTCGTTGTAGTAAACGTTAATACGCTCCAGCTGCAGGTCGCTGTCGCCGTGGTAGGTACCGGTTGGGTCGATGCCATGTTCGTCGCTGATCACCTCCCAGAACTGCCGAAGAAAACCGCGTCAGGGGGCGGCTGGCCAGGCGCGGCCCCTTCCTCCCACCCCCCCGCCGCCCCCTTGCCCACCCGCCCGGACCTTGGCCCCGATCTGGTTGCCGCACTGCCCGGCCTGCAGGTGCACGATCTCCCTCATGATGGCGGCAGCTCAGCTCACTCTCACCCTGCCTCGCTTTTCCCCCAACCGACTGGCTGCGTGAGCCACCCGCCAAGCTTTATATAGCAGCGTAATGCGCGCGCAGCTCTCGTCTCCCCGCCCAGACGGCCGTCCGCAGAAGCTATTGGTTGCTCACGGCGAGGCTCTCCAGATGAGGAAGCTTGGTTGGCAGGAGCACTGTCACTCAAATCAGCGGCTCCTACTTGCCCCGCCCAGCTGTCTGTTGATTTTACTGTTAGGCAACGGGGGCTCACGAATGCCCGCCCTACTCGCTCAGGGCACTTCCGATTGGCTTAATTGAATGATTGATGCCGAGCGTGATTGGCTGCCGGCCGCAGGGATGAGCTAACGTCATTTGATTGGATGAAAACAAAGTGTCCTAGTAACCGTCGCAATGACTCCGCAGCGGGCCCTGGGCGGTGGCCCGCGCCGCCGCCTATTCCCGAAGCCTCTCTGCGTATTTTGCGCAGCGTAGGCGGCAGCTCCTCCTTACTGCGGGAGCAGGGGGGGCGGTTTCCGGGGAAGCCTGGCCCGGCCGCTTCCCCCGCGGCTCCCGAGCACCCTCCCCGCCCTCGCCTCTCGCCCCCGCTGCTCCGGGGGGAGGGCTTCCCTCGCCCACCACCGACACCCCCCGTTCCGTCCCCCACCCTCCGTTAGCCGCGGGGCGCTGCGGCGGCGCCGGGGGGGGGGGGGGGCACGGCCCCCTCTGCGCAGGCGCGCGCTGCGGCGCCGTTCTAGCACTTTCTGGCGCGCAGCCGCTGAGGCAGCGGGGGCCGGGCGGCTGTTGCTATGGCGACCGCGCCGGGTGGCGGGAAGGGGTTAGGCCGGGGCACGGTCTGCGGCAGGGCGGGGGGGTGACCTGTCCTCTGCACCGAGGGAACTCTGCCGGGGCTTCCGGCCGGAGAGAGCCGTTCGGCTTCAGCTCCTTTGCGGGAAGGGCCTGCGCTGCCTTGCGGGGAGCGCTGGGGTGAGGTGGGGTCTGCCTGGGTGGGAGGCCGTGTGAGGAGGGGCCCTCTCAGGGTCTGCAGGTGGGCGACAGGCTCCTCGAGGCTCCCCCGGGGCGCAGAGCAGCTGTATGAGGGGACACCACTACCGTGAGGCCACCAAACAACCCCAGCTGGGTGAACATCACCCTCACCTCTTGCCGCTCACGTCCTGCTCTGTGTTTCCCTTCCACCACGTTAGCACGTTCTCGCACGGGCAGTTCATCTGTTGATCGCAGCTTCTGCTGCACGGACTTCGATTGTTTTTTAGAAGAGCCTCTTCATGATCACGTGTATTCGTTAAGATGCCAGTGAGGTCTATAAGCCCTAATACCAGTTCTTGTTTCATACTGTAGCTAAAACTTGAAAGAGGCTCCTCATTGGGATCTCCAAACCTAGCGAGTCTCACACTGCTGCCTGGATGGGGTTGGACCGAGACAGAAGCATCAGGTGAGCTCGGCTCTTTCTACGCCGATGGCGCACGCTGGGCCGGCGCGCTGTGTCATCCCGGCATTCGTGTAAGGCAGAGGTGCAGTATGTCTTGCATATATTTCATGGCCTATGGCTTGGATAACAATCCAACTGTCTCTGTGATTGGGTCAGGTGGGCAGGAGGAGAACTGTGAAGACCCGATGGAGATTGAATAGCCTCTGCTAGTTTTCTTAATGCGGAGGTTCTGGTGATTTGATATTTCTAGTGTGTAAACAACATATTCCCCCTGAGATGCTGAAAGGAGCCCAGGTGCACTTGGAGCAGCCCTGGAGACCCTGGGAGAATCCCAGAGCATCAGCAGTGACCTGAGAGGATCTTGGGCAGGTTCAGGAGGCCCTGGGAAAAACCTCCATGTGCCCTGGAGGTGCCCAGATGCGACTAGGAAGACACATACAGCTCATCCTCATTTGGAGCCAGAACGCAGAAGGTTTACACAGTTTACTTTGAGATAGCTGAGCACTGCAGAGGTGTTAGAATCCAGATATATCCCACCTAATTACAGACATGTAATTGGTGAGTGTCAGGAGGATGGAGGCAGACTCTGTTATGTCCAATGATAGGACAAGGGGCAATGGGTGTAAGCTGGAACACAGGAGAAACATAAGGAAAAACTTTTAACTGTGAGGGTGGCAGAGCCTGGCCCAGGCTGCCCAGAAGGTCTGTGGAGTCTCCTTCCCTGGAGACATTTAAAGCCCGCCTGGCTCTGTTCCTGTGTGACCTGCTCTGGGTGACCCTGCTCTGGCAGGGGGGTTGGACTTGCTGATCTCCAGAGGTCCCTTCCAACCCCCACCATTCTGTGATTCTGTGACATGGATTTGAATAACTGGGCTGTGTTCACACCAGAGCCAGTGGAAAGGGGTGACTCGGCCCACTCCAGCTCTGATCACACCTTTCTGTTCTCTGTGGAGGTGTCTGAGGTGACCAAATCCAATCAGTATCATTTAAGTATCAAAGACAGTTGGGATTGCTCAAGGTTTCATGCAAGGGTGTAATAATCAGTAAAGACAGCTTTTCCTCCAGCATGTGATGCCATCTCCAGAGTAACATAACAAAGGGATAGTGTCCTCTTTCTGATTAAAAAGAAAGACTGTAGAATGCCTTGCCTGTGTTCTGCTATCTAGGAAAGTACACTCAGCAGAAATTCTCATCGAGCTGTACTCGGAGCTGCGTCATTGAGCTTCTGTGCTCGTGAAGCCCTAGAAAACCTGTCTTAGAATGGAGCAGGAGGAGCCACTGCAGGGCTAGCAGGAGGTTTGCTGGTACCAGCGCTGCCGTATTTAACGCAGGTACAGGGTTGTGGGTTTTCCAGCCAGGGCTAGAAAGCGAAGGACTGCGGGTCAGTGACAAAGATCCATTTCCTTTCTTAGAATATTCACGAGCCTTTGTAGCCGGTGCTTCTCGCAGCTCATGCTCCAGCCCGAGCTGCTTTTAATCTCAGGGAAGCTGGTCTGTAATGTGTAGAGTGAGAAATGGCCACCACGCCAGCAATCCCAGTGGCAGTAAACAAGTGGAAACCCTGTGCCCACTTGAGGCTTCCAATACCTATCTCCACATCGCCAGCAGGATCGCACCCCCCAGAGCTGGGTTAGTGCCCTGCAGGGCGGATAAACCTTTGCTCCTGTGATTGGGCTTTCCCGGGGAGATGCAGCCGCATGAAGATCTGTGGGTTAGGAGGCATTTCAAATTATTCATGCAACATTTATTTTTTCTAATTCTACACCAGTCAGCTGTTCTTAGCTACGTGCAGATCCACAGGAAATGACAATTCTATTTTAATTATTTTTGTATTTTTTAAGTTAAAAGTGCCAGTACTTCTAAGCTCTCTGTGAGGAGGAAGAGAGTCAAGCTGCCAGGAATCTCCATGGAGAGCTGCTGGAGCTGCCGACCATCTTCACCCTGCTACTTCCAACGCTGTGGCAGCCCAACAACCTAATTAGCGCGTACCAGAAGGTGAGCTGGCAAGTTAACGAGGCAGGATTGTGCCAGAACCTTGTCTGACACAAAGCATTCCTTCAAAGGCAAACCTCTGTACCAAACACTGACAATTGGGCACATTCTGGGCGAAGGAAATTGCACATTCCTTGGTCCTGCCCTGAGCAAAACACTTGAGTGTGTTTCTCTTGTCGCTGGTTCAGTGGACAGCGTGTGCTGAGCTGCTGCTGTGGATTCCTGGGGCAGGAGACTGGGAGGGATGAGTGGCTGGGATAGTGGAGAAGGGAACAACTTGACCAGGGTGGGAAGCAACTTGGGTCCCACATCATGTTTTCAGTGAAGACATCAGTTTTATACTGGATTTCTTTAAAAGTGCACCAGTGACAAGTGAGGAGGTTTCACCTCCTTTAGATGCTGCTAAATTTCTTGTCTGTAGGTTTGCTGTGTCCATAAATGGCTGTGACAGGGACACTGGGAGGTGTCAGGGGCCAGTCTTAGGAGGCCAAAGGCCCTGCATATAATCCAAAGAAAGAAATGGTTAAAACTAAGCTGGAAACTGCCTTTCTGTTTTGTTGAGCTCTATCTGTTTTTTACCTTTTCATTGTAATTGTGATGTCGGGAGGATGGAGTTAAAAACTTTTAGGCCAAATAAGCCTATAAGGAACTGGTCTGAAACCAGGATGATTTTTCAACAAATCAGCAACTAAGAATGGAAGGGCCTTAAGACTAAAGGATGAGATGACCTTGAAGGTAAAAATAATCAGAAACAAGATGCAATAATTAAGAGCCAAGTCTAAAGACAGTACAATTCTGTCAACTTTTGTAGATAATACCTCATTATAGCTGCTTTACATAAACCAGAGAGAGATTTGGTCAAAGATCAAAACATCAACGTGTCCCTGACTTAACCTGTGGTGATTTTAACACTAAAAAATAACCCCCTAGGAGGAGAATTTAAATGTAAATGTAGGACCACCTTTGTATAATGATTTAGATAATAATATAATGAATTAGGTAATTGATGGAGCACACATAAAAAGCTTTTTGTGATGTAAAATCATGTAACTGATCATATATAATTTATTTGTTATTTGTTCTCTATTTAAACCTCCATCCACTCTTTGAGCTAACGGGGGCTGGATTTGTGATTTATCACCTAACACCCATTTCTGTAGAGCCAAAATAAAGCGAATATCTCAACCCCGTGTGTCGATTGGCTTTGCACACTGGGGAAAGTGCCCATTTTTGGGGAGACTATTAATTGTTTTCTTGTTTATTTATCTAATAATCTGTGCTGCTTTTGGAATGGAAGTGGATTTTACTGTGAATATGATTAGTTTGAGCAGAGTGGGGAGATACTTTCTTTTGAGTGTTGGATTCCTCTTCTTCTGAGCCCATGTTCTTTGTGTGCTGTGGGGTATGTGGAGCTGATCCCTCCCCTTGGCAGGCATACAACGGTGATAATTCTTCTCTGGATGCTTAACCAGCAAGATAGCAAATTGTGTCTCTGAAACAGCATCCTCATCTAAACTAGTCTGAGCCTAGTACCTGGGGATGGGCTGATGCTGAGGTTGGCAGGAGCCCAAACACAAATCACAGAACTAATTCTGTTTATACAGGTAAAAATCTGAAGCACTGAGTTCAAGAGAGGGATGCTGCAGAGTGTGTGGGTGGACACCTGCTTCCAGAACTGGAAAGCCTGTGGTGGGGGGGTTGTTCCAGGTTTATGGTAGCACTGACGTATCAGGTGGGTACGTGCAGACCTGTTGTCATTCTAGTCTTTCTGATTGTTACTTCTAAGGTTAAACAATACTTTGTTTTCTAGAAATTACTGCTCCTGAGAAGATTGGAGTTACTGAAGGGGAGTGGCTGCTTCCAGAGACTGGTGAGTGAGACGTGCAGTTGTGGGATTCCTGCTTGAGAGAAATAGGAACAGTGGAGTGGGATCAAGCCACATGTCCACCCAGGCCAGTATCTTGTCTCTAACGGTCAGCAGCAGCTGTCAAAGAGGAACGGGGCAAACATACAGAGATTTGGCAGGTGGTTCAGGCAATTCTTTAGCCACAAGCAAGTAACTTTATGTTTAATAGCCCAATGGATTATTATGAATGTATCTAATCAACTTTTGCAACCATGCAAACTTTCAGCATAAACAAGCTCCTGTCATGATTCCCATGGTTTAACCACAAGCTGTGTGGAAGAAGAGCTCCTTCCATTTGGTTTGATGATTTCCACTGAGCTCCTCAGTTCAGAAGAGGGCTGTGAACCTGTCACTTCAAAGCTTGCACTCAAAGGAATCTTAAACATCGCCAGTGATTACCATGAAACAAAGTAATGCTAAACCGGCTTTTACTTGAGGTAGGGTTCAGCATTAATCAGCAGGTTACATCTCTTTCGTGTTTAAAACCAGTGAACTTTGAACACTGTTCCAGCAAAGTTTCCCTCGTTCACTTCCACAGCTCCACTGCAGTACCTTGTCCAGTGATAAGCCCTCTAGCTATCGCCTTCTTTCACTTGGGAGATCTGTTTCTCTGGAGAATTTCCACCAAGAAGCGGTGACTAATTCGATCATGAGGTGAGCATATGGTGACACCCCCTGCTGTGAACAAAAATAAACTTTCCTTCGCACAAAGTTGATTTCATCATTCCCCCGTCTCTCTCAAACCTCCTCTTCTTCATCCCAGTGCAGTCCTTTTCCTATTAGGAATTATTCTTTCTCCCTCTCGTTTCCTAAAAAAGCCTTCACCCATTCTCCATGCTAGTGCCCATCTCCCTGCACAGAGGCCTTCTTCCACTAGTGCCATGGCTTCTTCAGTCACCAATTAGAGCTGCTTTCCCAGACCACACAGAGAGCTCTTCCATACTGCAGTGTGTCTTTCATCTGTGTCCCCATCAAGAATCTCCTTGACAAGTTTCCAGACAAGCCTGCTTGCTAATTCCTTTGGTTAGTGGTGGAACCAGCTGCTAGAGTGTTGGAGGGTTCCTAAGGCTTAAGGTGCTGTTCTGCCAGCCTCCCTCTTGTGACTGGTCCCCGTCATTACACACGCAGGGGAGCAGCAGCTTAACCTTCTGCATTTCTCTGCCTCGAAAAGGGGATCTAAAAGCAGCCTACTGCAAGAAGGCTCTGGATATCTCATGTCAAAGATATGGTGGAAACCAGCCCTCTTCTGCCTGGTCTCTGCTGTGTACAGGTAGACAGTGATGTTTGCACTTGTAAAACATCAAACGGCTTTGACTTGCCCGGGTTCGATGGCATTATGAAAGGCCTTCTACCTGAGAATCATAAAATCATAGAATTGTTTAGGTTGTAAAAGACCTTTAAGATCATCGAGTTCAACTGTTAACTCAGCACTGCCAAGTCCACCACAAAACCTGGGGCTTTACTGGTCCCAGTATGCATTTGGGTGTGTTTTGCTGGCATCATTTCCATCTACTTCAGTGTGTTCTGAATTAGCTCTTGAGGAAGGAGTGACAGTCCATGAGGTGGGATATAAACATATGGCTTCTTACTTCTCTGGCAGATACTCCGATACATGATCATAGGCATGGTATAAGAACAAAACCCCCCATGTGCTGATCTAGCTCTAAATCCAGCCATCTGAAAATGCATTCCTCTGCTCTTCTGCTGGACTTGGTCCTCCAGCACTCAGCTTAGGTCTCTCTTCCACAACCGCAGGGAGCCTGAGTGCCTCAGAATGGGAAGAAAGAAACAGCTACGGTCCTGTGGTGGTGAACTTTGTACAGCAGAAATAAACCATTAGTTCTCTCAATTTTCATGGGAATTTATTGGAACAACCCAAATGGGATCTACTGGTTGGGAATCCACGGTGCTTTGGAAATGGTATAAACTGGAGGAAAGACAGGACCTAATATACTGCTACAAACAGCAGGCAGCACTCTAGCCAGCAGCAGGTCAGCTAATCTGTTGTGTTTCTGGAGGTAAAATATTTTTATATCTAATACTTTTGGGTTTTTTTTCCTTCTTGTTGATAGTCTCTGAGAGCAGCAGAACTGCAGTTGCATATGAGCAGATGTTGTCTGCCAGAAGAGCACTCCCATGGTTCAGTCTGAGTGAGAAGAGAGGGAGCTATGCATAAACATGCAGAATTTATAGACAGTTAGAAAATCCTCATTATTAATCATTTCCAAATGATTAATATGATTCCCTTTGTAACCAGAGGGCTGCAAGCGTCTTCATTTCAAAGTGAGTGAGTTAATCTGCAGTCTCCTTTTAAGTAGATTTCTGCTGTCCAGGTAATCTGGGGATTAATTCTGCAAACTCACGTAGTGCTGACATGAAGGAGCTGCCTCTGTGGGGAGATGAGAGAAAGGAACACGTTACTGTTCCTAGTTTCCATTATTCTCATAGGTTCCCAATTGTGCTATTTTTTTCCCTTTTTTTTTTTATGACTACAAACAGACTTCAGGGCTTTTAAAATACCAATCCAGCTCATCATTTAGAAAATACCCCTCTAAGTGCTTTTTTTTCCCTGCCAGATAAGGAATGATACACCCTGTCAATAGTTCCCATTCCAAGCCCAGTTCATCGGGTAACTGGGAGGGCTGTGGCTTGGTATGGGCAGCACTGTCATTATATCAGATCAAATATGCCTGTCGCTGCCTGCCCCCGCCTGCCCCCAGGGCCTGCCTGCAGGAGAAGGCAGCAGTGGCAGCCTTTGGAAGGAGCTGGATGGGAAGGGAGGGAGAGGAGCTGCTGCCTGCAGTGTGTCACCCCTGGGTGGGGAAGAACTTTGGCCGTCAAAATGCCCTAGTGAGCCTTTGAGAACAGCAGCTTCTAGCTCAAGAGTTTAGGATCTGCTCTAAGTCAAGTGGTTGGGGGTTGTCTTTGCACTGCAGGGCAGTGGCTCAGGGCAAGTTAGGCCCTCTGTATGGCCATCACTCTGGACACAGCAGTAGCATGTGCTGGGCAAAAGGCAAGTGTCAGGAAGATGTGCTGAGCTTCTTACCTGATTGCTCACTTATTATCTGCATGGAAGTCTCAAAGCTTCTGAAGAAGAGCTTAGGGAAGTTCCAGCCAATGCCCTTTTCTCTAGTATTTAAAATCAAGGTGGTGTAATGACTGAGCAGGCCAGAGCACCTAGAGTCCCGGGGTTCCTGGCATCTTCTGACAGAGGCAGAATTCTTCTTGGGCAGGTTGCAAATCTCAGCCAGGAATCCCACAGTTCCTCCTATGCGCTGACAGGTCAGAAGGCCAGAGCTCCGTTTAATGGTTGTATTTCAGATGTGGGAGGAATGAAGTCTTGGGAATCTCCCTGACATTGCTGACTCCCTGATAACCCCATTTTTATTATGGAGGCTTGCCTGAATCCCTCCTCCCTCCTTCAGATGGCCTGAGCAAAGGACACATCAAAGATGTAGACACGTCTCTCATCAACTAAACACCAGCAGCCAGGTTATCTGAAGTCATTTTCTGCCTGCCTGGCACTGGGAAGAAAGAGCCTTCAGGGGTTCTCATTGTGTACCCCAAAAGCACCCATCATAACAGCTCTGGAGTAAACAGAGGCAAAATCAGCATCCCCCATCCTCCTCACTGAAACACTCTGTGTTCACAATAAAAGCCCTGCTTTCATCTCTTGCCAAGAAAAACACAGACAGTCTATTAAAACATCTTTAATGACATGATATAATTAAAAATAGCTAACGTGCAACTCAAAGAAATGAATATGAAGCTTGTTTAAATCTGTTTCCATACCCCTCCAAACTTGACTGACAGGTTCCAAACTTACATTAATTGGCCTGAAAATTTATGAACACCCCAATATTATGGGGGAGAGGCTGTGTCCTATATATGAGTTGGGACCACAAGGGATTAATAATCAGATTTGAAAGGATTTGGGTGCCATGGTAGCCTTAAAACTCCTGCAAGGCACATCACTGCCTCTGTGAGCATTTAAATTTCTCTTTCAAGCAGTCTGAAACAAACTGGAGACACTCATCCCTTGGGCTTCTAACAGCCTGTGTGTTTAAGTCTCTGAAGCAATCCGAGAAGTCAACTCGTAATGCTTTAGTCAAAGTCCAGTGTTTGTCTGAATTGATCCCTTTTCTTCACAATAACACAGAGAATTTGTACAGCTCCTCATCCTTTAGGTGAGCAGAGCAGAGGAGCTGGAATGTCTGCCAAGTCCCAGTGGAATCCAGAGTATTGGATTATGAAGTCACTCTGGGCACAGTCTAATATGAAGGTTATCAGACTGACAATTAGGAAAGCTTCTGTCCTGGGTCTGCTCTTGTCTTAAGGACCTATTAGGTGAGGTGACTTCACTTTCAGAGTCAGCGAGACAAACAGTTCAGTGCAAATGAACAAACTGGTGAACCTCACCCCAGCATGCACCTTGTTTTAGCTGACGTGATGTTAAATATGTTAATTTAAACCCTGGTTTTAATTGACAGTTTTAACCCTGACTGCCATGACTCAGCTGAGAGCCAGAAGCTCACCTCTATGTCTGTGCCCCGGTGTTTCTCCTCTGATGCTCTGGAAGTTTTATAGAGATCAAGACTAAAAAGCATTGCTTTTGAAGGGTTCTTGGTCAGCAGGGGCATTTGCTGGAAGGGACACATGGATATCATCACTGAGACAGAAGGACAGATCAGCAGTAGCAGGCAGGAGATACCTGCTTTTTCCCTAGACACAGAAGCAAGTTGGTTGTTATATTCTGACTGTGTTGTAATGCTGTTTCAGTCTTACTGCAGGTACCACCTCTCTTGTGGGCACAGAGGAGGACAGAGCATTTTTCTTCAGACATCACCTCTCCTAATTGGACAGAATTATTAGATATTAACTCTAGAATAGCTCAGGGGCTGCCTGCTCAGAGGCATCATTTCACTAGGTTCACGAGTGATCTCAGCTGTAGCCCAAGCAAGATCTGTGCAGGCTGCTCTCATCTGGAAGAGGAGCAGCTTGCCATCCACTGGGAATCAGGTATCTCCTGTGGAGCAGGATCCGTTGTCTCAAAGTACAGTAGTGCAAGTGCTAGTGCAGGTTGAAATAAGGCTCTGAGAGTCCTACAGGAAGATCACTTGCGTCCTCCAGTGACTTCTCTATGTACCCTGTTAAGAGCCCTCTGGCAAGAGTATTGCATCCCTGACACAACAGTGTCAATTGTCATCAAAAACACTGCTGTTCCTGGGGCTGAAGCTGTTTTCCTTGACCATCACTCGGTAGGAGATGCGCATGAAGGAGCCAGTGAGCAGCACAACAAAGAGGATAAGGAGCAAAGACCAGACCCCTGGTTCAATCCCCTTGAGTAAGACTGGGCTGTCCTGGGGGATGGTGCTCGTCAGACTCAGCAGGTACCCGAGAGTCCAGCTGGATGATGCGTCACCCATCTATTGAAACAAAAAGGAGAGGTCAGAAGAGGAGGAGACGGCCTGAAGCCCAGCTGTGGTTCTGTGCACAGACCAAGGCCTCGTTTATTTGAGATTGAGCCAAGGATCAGGCTTGAAATGAGGAGCTCTCCCACTCTCAGTGCCCCAAGTGTGCTAATAGGCTTCTATTGCCCTGACCAGTCCCACCTGGCACTTCCACCCACCCCCTGTACCCGTAGTCCTAGGAGCTCCATATAAGCTGTGGCCTGGGCAGACACCCTTTTCCTCGGGTGTGCTCTAAGTTTGTGCTGCTCCTTCTACTGCTTACTGACTGGTTTTCCCAGGTGGACCGTGGGTCTCTGTCATGGGTAGTTCTGGCCCTGGCCTTGTTGCCTGGTTGAACCTCAGACTTGTGTTGTAGGTTGCTTGTCTCCAGCTTTTGAGGCTGGGCCCCCCGGATGGACCCTGACCTGCCTTGGTCTGATGATCACAATGGGGCTGACAGAGCTGCTGTTGCTGATGTGGTTCTGCTCAGTGGGACTGTGCCTTTACTGGTGAGTGAAGAGATGGCAATGGGCTTCCTTTTCTTTTGTGAAGGGGGGGATGGACCTGACTCACATCTCCTTTTCCTTAGGGGCTTCAGATTCTAAAGCAATTTCAGACCTTATAAGCCAGCTGTAAAGCCTCAAGAGTAGGGAGGTGATTGCAAAGAGATGGGGCAGAACCTTTTGGCTCAGGAAATATTATCGGCAGTTTGTCCTTAGCATCAAGTGCTTATCAAGACAGACTTCCTTCCCCATTGGGCATGGAGTCTTAACAGTGGTATTGCTCCAGGTAAGGTTTTTGACCCCTCTGCTTCTCAGGGGGGACAAGTGTAACCTTTAGCCCTCTGACTCTGGTTTTCTTGCTCATCACGATCATGAATTGATTTTTCAAAAGCATCTTGCTGGAGAAACCTGGCTGGTTAGGTCTTGGAGGAGTGGGGATGGGTGTGCTGAAACCACCCCTCCCTCCTAACTGGAAATACCACCCTGGAGGTAACTGACCTTCTTCTGGAATGCCGTCCAAACAGACCTGTCAAAGTCAAGCATGTAGCCCTCTGTACTGAGATGAAAGATGAAGGCGGACACGAGGCAGTAATCAGCAAGTGTATCCAGGCTCTTCTGGGACTCCTTAACCAGCTGGTGTCATTTCCAAAAGAAGATGGGGGGGAGAAATATTCAGTAGCTGAATTTCAGGCCTGCTATAACCTCTGCTTTCCTACTCTGGGACTGACTGGAGGAGGGGTTTGTGTCCTGTGCAGACTGAAACCGTGTTTATTTCACCCACTGGACTGCGTTCTGGGAATGTCATCTCTTAGTGCCTTTGTTTCCATTTTATTAAAGACCAGGCAGTTCCAAGAGTGGCAGGACTGGCAGCCAGGTCTCCCACAGTTGCCTTGGGGGTGAACTGCTTCGTTAGGTTCTCTGCTCTGTAATTAGGCTGAGCTAATGCTGCAGCTTTTCTCTCAGTAGGAGCACTAATGAGATCTTTCTCCTCTAGCCAGAAGAGAAAGCTTTAGGGCTTTGCTACCCCATTAGCAAAACTTGTAGAAAATGTCCAATTTGAATGTTACTGTGGATGCTTGCATGGTGTAGATGCAAATGAGAGTGACCTCATAAGCCACCAAGGGAGGGAAAGAACTTATGGATTCCTCCTGGCTTGGTCTTTGTGAGCCCAGGTGAAATGGGAAAGCCCCTGGAGTCAGAGTGGATGTGTTCCTGCCACTTAAGGAGAGGAGGGTCACAGGAAGACCAGGGTGACACACAGGAGTGAGTGAACAGCCTTCCTGTTTACTCCTTAATGTGCAGTAAAAGATACTTGTGGCTTTTCATTTAGCTGAGTCCAGGTGTTACCAGCAGCAGCTGGGATTTGAGAGGAAGGAAAAATAAGTAGAGCCTGTTTCCTCAAAGTGGAAAAAAACCCACAACACACAAACCCAAACAACAAAACAAAAACCAAACAGAAAACCTGAAACCCAGGCAAATCAAAGTATTTCCCTGAGGGAGCAAGTAAGTTATGGATCTGTCAGTCTGAGCCCCAACAGACTGCACCTTGTTTCCTCCTCTCCCCACCCACGAAGTTACTCCACAGTTACCTCTTTGACAGACATCCCACAAAGCCTGTTGACTGCTTGACCCAAGTCAGGAGAGGGTACAGGTTCTCTCATGAAGTCCATGGCCTCAGAAATCACCTACAACAGCAGCAGAAACAATGGTCAGGTTGGAGTGTGCTCTGCACCTTTGCATTGCTTACGGTGCCTACAGGAAAGGAAGTGGCTGTAGCTGTGGGGTGTTGCCAGGGTGTCTGTGTTGGTGGTTATACCTCTGATGGATGCAAGGAAGACAAGCAGATCTGTTAGTCTGTGGAGATGGAAACAGTTTCTAGCTTGCTTGCAGCAGCCATCCTGGCCCTGCCTGGCTAAGCAGACTAGTCCTTATGCTCCTTGGTACCATGTTCATGTGAGGCTCCCAGGAGCAGGGACCTGGGGAAATAGTCAGTATTTCCTCCCTCTGAAATGCACTCAGTTCATCCTAGGATCTTGCGTTGGTCTTGGCTTAACAACCCAATGACTTTGGATGCTAGATCTGGGGTCTAAAATACAAGCATGCCTGTGGTGGACCGTGCCCAGATGTTTGCCCAAGGAGTGGCAGAGGATCTTCAGCTTTACCACAGACTTTGTGTGGGAAGACCTGCTCAGCATGCAACCCCTGTCTGTTCTATCCCTGCTGGCCAGCTCTGGGAAGCACCAAAGTTTGTCCGTCAAGCAGACACCGCTGAGATGTGGATAAGAAAAGCCCACTATGGTCATTGGTGGGAAGCCCGTGGTCCGTATTTGAAGAGCTGTGTGCTGTCGATGGGGAGAGGGCAGGAGTGGTGTGTACAGCTTTAGCCAGAGCACTGGCTTTCTTGGCTAGCAGAAGGCACAGTGTGGCTGTTCCCACTGTATCCATTAGTGATCAAACTGGTCCCATTTCATGGGTTCTCCATACCAGTTGCCTACCCCAGAGTAAATGAGGACCCACCATAAACCTGGTCTGGAGGGACTTGCTGAGGGAATGATTGAAGAAGCTGCAGGAAGAGGAAGAGTTGAGCAGGCTTTGCACAAGTGTCAGGCAGGCGGTGGGATTGCTGGAGCCGGTGACATTGAAGACCTCCTCAGGGCCAGGGTTGTCCGATGCATCATCACTGACAGTACAAGGCCCAGCACCCACTGCTTGCCACTGCACTTCCCGGGAGTAGCTGAGGGGCCAGCAGGGATTAGACACAGTCTGAGCACTTCTCTGATCCTGGAGGCAGAATAAAGCAAAGCAGCAAGAGAGGAGATTGGCATCCAGGGTTTCATGAAGGAAGACAAAATGTAGCACAGTGAACGATGGCTTTCCTCTGGCACCACAATGTTGTAATTGAGTGGGCAGGGTGCAAAGGGTTTCCCAAACCTCTCAGGTAGTCAACTGCAAGGCCCAGACTGACGCAGCAGCTCCTGTGGAGTTCACGGCAGGCTGCAAGGACTGGACCTGCCTCGGGGTCCCAGCCCAACCTGCTCTCCCTTAGCCCAGAAATACAGTTGCAATGAATCCTGTTGCAAGGAAGAGGCTGTTCTGCTCTGTCTTGCAAATGGCTCAGCCCCTCAAGAATTGGTGGTTCTTATCTGTAGGAATTCCCCAGTATAACTGTGGTGAGGTGGGTCTCCATGGGGACATCCACTTCTCAAATAAGGGGAGGTGTCATTTATAGGAAGGGAAGTGGGTGGGCAGTGAGTGGTTTATTTATGAAAAAATTAAGTTTTGGTGGCGTCTGAAATGGTTCCTGAGCTTGCATCAGATCCCGGCCCCTCTCCAAGTGAAATAAAATTTGGAAAAACCAGAACACCTGCATGTATTTAAAATTAAATATTGCTCTTTTAAAGATGTTTCAGGGTTAAAGCCAGCAAAGGAAATATCCCAAGTGGAAGGTCCCAGCTGGCTCCCGGGTGCTCTTTTCTTTCCCCTCCTGGGATGGAGGAGCCGTTCAGAGGAGACAAGGGAATTCTTTGTCTGCCTTCACCCTCAAGGTGATACCAGCACCTCTGAACAGCAATTTTGTGCTTGTGTGTATTAAGCAAGGAGCCAAATAGCACCTGGAAGTAGGAAACTCTTGAATGGGTGCCCGTGTCTGCTCAGAGGGCGCTGATGTGGGCATAAGAAGTATGTCTTACAAATGTGCCAGGCTTTTTGAGATATAAATGGATTTTTCAGATGCTTGATTGTATAGGGTCTTGAGAATAAGTCTTATGAGGAGCAGCTGAGGGAGCTGGGGTTGTTCAGCCTGGAGAAAAGGAGGCTCAGGGGAGACCTTCTGGCTCCCTACAACTACCTGCAAGGAGGTTGTAGAGAGGGGGGTGTTGGTCTCTTCTCAAAAGTCACAACTGGCAGCACAAGAGGAAATGGCCTCATGTTGTGCCAGGGGACGTTTAGGTTGGATATGAGGAAAAACTTCTCTACTGAAAGGGTTATCAAAGGCTGGAGCAGGCTGCCCAGGGAAGTGGTTGACTCACCATCCCTGGGTGTATTTAAAAGCCCTCTAGACATGGTGCTTAAGGAGATGGTGTAGTAGTGGCCCTGGTAGATAATGAGTGGACTTGATGATCTTAAAGATCTTTTCCAACCATAGCAATTCTGTGGAGCAGATGCTCTCTATTAAAGACACTGATTGACATTTTGTCCATCAGAAGCTACCCCTTGTGCAACTGTCACGTAGTGACAACATAACCAGGAGCCTTGCGAATGCCCTGGCAGATACTCACTTGAATGAGCGCCGCGAGCAGCCTGCTGCGGAGCTGCTCCGTGCCGTGGCAGGGGCAGTGATGAGTGTAGATGTCGTGTGTCTGCCCGTACAGCTGCAGCCTTGCCCTCTTTTTGGGGGCCTGCTTCTCTTCTTCCTTGGAAGTGAGCTCTGCTGAGGTTCCTCCCACGGACAGGACTCCTGCCATCCCCTTCCCAGAGGGGACCAACTGTCCTTGCCAGTTGTACTGACCCAAAAAGAACCAGAGAGGTCAGTTCTTAAGATGTCTGCCCTGGCTCATGGTCTGATGCAAGCACTAGAGCACAGAGAGCAAAAGCAGCTTTCTGCTGCAGTACAGCCCACTGTTTTGGTTTCCCCCCCCCACAGGGCATAAGGATACTGAACTGGTGGCTTTGGAAGGAACAGAGGAGCTGTTGTACAAGCACTGCCATCTTTGTAGAGAGCTCCCCACAGCCAGCGAGAGCAAACAGGGCTCCCCATCCTGGGTGGCTGTTCAAGGCAATGGCCTCAGCAGGTAGGAGCTGGGGAGAGTGGAAGGGAGCAGTGGTGCAGAATGGGAGGGAGGTTTCCAGGTGGGCAGCTGTGGGCTTCAAGTGCTGCCTTGATGCTAAAGAGATCTTCCTGTCAGAAAAACCCAGTGGTTTGATCTGCAGTCTTGCAGGGGTGATTCTGGCAATGCTGCAGTTAGCGGTACAGGCAGGAAAGTTTGGGTGGGTGGAAGTGCTCTGTCCCTGGCTGGGGGTGGCTGTGCTGCTGCCAGCAGGGCTGGCAATTCCCTAACCCCTGCGTGCTTGCTGCCAGCTGTCAGATCTGCCTCTTGCTTCCCTGATGTGGGATAACTCCATCTAATCCACCTTTCTTTTGCTCTTTATGTCCTTCTTGAGACTCCTTGGCTTGAGAAGCTATGGTAGAGCAGGGAACCTTACATGTGCTCTTTTTAGTGAGTGCCTTCTGCACACAGACCAGGCCTCTGTGCTGGGGACACCCAGCTCTACTCTCACTAGCATCATAATGAGACAAAATTTGATGGGCTTTTGCTCTGGTAGCAAAAGACTCTGTCTGTCCACCATCCACAGGATGTCCTGTGGGCTGGCTGAACTCCAGCTGGACCCTCCAGGCAGCAGCAATGCCTGTTTGACAGTGGTGCTGAGCTAGAGCTGCAGAGACTCAAAGCAGTGGAGATCTCGTTGACATCCCAGCGCCAGGCTGTATGAGGTCATCTGTGTGAGTGTCCTGGATGTGTTGTCCAGAAAGCCTTGCATCTGTTAGGTTGACTGCATGAACATGTCCATGACAGGCTATATTAGAGGTTTGGTCCTTCGGCCTAGTTATAACCACCTCACCTTACACCCCCAGCCTGCCTCCTCCAAAAGGCAGTGGAAAATGTGCTTAAGCATTGGTAGAACACTGGAAGAGGTTGCCCAGGGAGGTGGTTGAGGCCCCAGCCCTGGAGACATTGAAGGTGAGGCTTGATGAGGCTCTGAGCAACCTGCTCTAGCTGAGGATGTCCCTGCTCTCAGTGGGGGGTTGGATGAGATGAGCTCTAGAGGTCCCTTCCCACCCAGGCATTCCTATGATTCTGTGATTGCTTAAATACAGGGATTTAGTGATCCCTCCACGTGTCTCTGGGGCTGTTTGCTAATGGGAATTGCTCAGCTCAGTTCTGCACTCCCCAGGCAGGATTGTCCCTTACCTTGAAGAAGTTCCCCAGGACATAGTTAACAGCAACCCAATTGAATGCTTCCTCATCTGGCCTGGACAGGATTTGTGCTCCCTGAAAGTCGAAGGGGGATGACTTAAGGGCCACAGTCAGGGCTGCAAGGAGACCATCAGAAAGGATGGGATGGGTGAGGCTAAACAGAAAAGAAAAAGAAAGCACATTTGTGGACCCTGACAGGAGCATCTTATAGGGACAGCTGCAGGGCTTCTGCTGTGCTTCCTGCTGCGGGTGGTAGTCCCAGACACAATGACAATCCCACTTCTGCTGCTCCTTCCCTCCCCCCTCGCACAGCACTGGGGGTGGGACCAACACAAGGATGATGTGAGTGGTTGTGCCACCAGTCAAGAATCTGGGAGTTTAGTACCTTCGAGGGAATGCTGTGGCCTCGCCTTGCTGACCTGGTCCCCTCCAGACCTTACTTTTCCTCAGTGTCTAAAAGGAGATAAAGGTCCCAGTGATAAGGCAACTGAGAACAGGATCCACAGGAGTGTGTATGATAAGGTGGGATCTTCCCACCACTGTTCCCAACCTGCTGCCAAGAAGCACCCCTGCAAGCCCATGTGGGCTGTCACTTAGTCTAGAAGCTGAAGTGTCTTCAGTTTGACACGTGTTTTCCCAGCTACCTAATTGTGAAGGAGACGTTATACAGACTGGTGCATAACATCCTCACGGCTGCCAGGGCGGACAACTTGGAGACACAGCCATACCATACTCCCCTCGAGTACCTTGGGACCGGGAGAAGGTTTACCTGACTAGCGGATAAGGGATGAAACACTGCAGAGCAGGCAGGGTGAGATGCGATTACAGAATGAGCCGCATGACGTGTGCTGATCTCTGGGTGTGGGTTTGCAACATTCACTCACTTCAGCTGCCTCATGCTGGTGGTTGCTCCCAAGTAGAGGGGCGTTTGGCTGTGCTGCTCTGATGGGATCTCTTTCTGGGCCCAGTTCAAACATGGCTCCAAGCTCTTCGCTACTTTCTGAGGAGAATCTGAATAGTTGGAGATTCCTGGACCTAAGGACCAGGGGAAAGAATGTCATTTTCTAATGAAAGGTATGAGAGAAGTGTGAGAGCTGTTACCCAAGAGGTTGCTGTCCTAGGGCATGGTTAGAAAGGACCTGTCTATCACAGGCAGAATGAAGGAGTTCCTCCAGGTAGCAGTCCTGCTAAAAGATGGCACGGGGAGCAAAGCACATGACCACATAAATCCCAAACTGCCCTAAGAGAACCCTGGCTCTGCTGCTGAGACATCCTGTAGATGACGTATCAGCCACAAGGCTGCTGCAACAGCTGACGCTGCTTCAGCCCACAGAGGAAGAAATGTGGCTTTAGCCACTGTGAAAGATAAGCAAAAAGACACATGGCCGTGCACACAGAGCTGAAGCTGATGTCACCTCTCTCCTTCAGCCACTTCCTTTTGTGTTGGCGGAGGTGGGTTCTGAGCCCTGTACCTACAAGCAAGACACCTCTACTCTGGAGGAAGCTGGTGCTGTGTGGAGGGAAGCCATGTGTGAGTCTCGACTCATCTTTCCAGCAAGATTCAGTGGGGTCTTAAATGCTGTTCTTTTTTTTGAACTACTACCCAGAAAGAGCCACAATTCCCCATCCTCTGGCACACTCATCTTTCTGGCTGTGTGCCTCCCCCACCACATGCTTTGGTCTCCTGAGCCCCGTACCGGGCTGAGCTGCAGCTTGACTACAGCTACTCACTGGCTGTGGCCACACTGCCAAGCAGACAGATGACATCTGGGTGAGACCCCTGCCCTGGACCTCTCTTTGCTGCTGCTGAAAAACTACTGCCCTGAGCTACAGCTGCTGGTTTTAACCCAGACCGTGAATGTGGCAGCAGTTGAGGGGCACACAGAAGGTTTCAGGGAGCACTTATTACATCTTCTGTATCTGGTTTGTGTTGCTTATGGTCTGCAAGGCCACAAAGCCTCTTCTCTTCTTGTTGTGCAGCTGCCCTCCCCCAGTGCACTGCCACTGAGAGTTCAGGGTTTCCCAGCAGCCTACTATATTCGAGCTTCAACATCAAAGCAAGATTGAGAGATAGGGAAGGAAAACCTCAAGCGTTATGCATGAAATCCTTTCACCTGGCTTTGTCGGGGCCAAACTGATACAAAAAAAAAACAAAACCAAAAAACAACCAAACAACTAGTGAGAAGGACCCCAGTAATCTCTGAAATGTGACACCTAAACCCCAGATGACCTTGTGCTTCTGCTCTCAAACCAGGCATTAGTGGCTGGAGTCTTTGCATCTATGTTGCCCTGGAGCTACACCACTTACTGCCCAGGCAGGAGGAGGCAGAAGATGTCAGGAGTCACCCTGCAGCCAGATTGGTCTTCGTTCCCGTTCGCTGTCTCGCCTGGGTGAAAAGCTCAGCAGTCTTGGCTCTACCACTGATCCACGGGAGCATCAGGATGAGCCCCATCCTCTCTGTGTGCTTCCCTGCCTGTAGCAGGCTGAGAGTCCTGTCACCTGCTACTGCCAAGTGCTCTGCATATGGCTAAATCTGCCTGTGTCAAGAAGATCCCCACTGAAAATAAGCAGCTTGTTCTTCACTCTCACCACCCTTTAAATGCGCAACTGGATGGTACAGGAGCCAAGGGAACTGCAGCAATGGACTGTGCACTGATCTCTGCTTTTCCACCCATCCCATGCCAGTCCCACAGACCGCCGAGCATGAATCAGGCACCTTACCTTGCACAGGACAGGAACTGCATTCCCTGATCACCCCGGTCTTGTTTGCCTTGGTGGTGGTGGTCCACTGGTAGATGAACAGGATGGTGCGGGAGGGGCCAGCATCCAGAACAATGCCATACTGGAAAATCCCAAAACATTCTAGATAAATTCGTGCTGCTTTGTTATTGTAGGTTACTCGGTTACTCAGCATCGCGTGGGGGTTCTGGGTAACCCCTGTCCTCTGCTGCAGTATCTGAATTAGCTTTTCCCATTCAAAGAGAGGCTGAAGCCAGATGATGATGTGGATTTGCAGGGAACAATCTGCATTTCTGAATATACATGAGGAGTGTCAGGAGTGGAGAGACACCTGGAAATACATCAGACCTACAGTGGTGAGCTCTGTAACTGTGTCTGAAACCGGGCAGAGAGCTTCCACTGAGAGCTGAGCCACCTGGAGCTCAGGAAAAACAGGTCCTAAAGCAGTGGGAGATGGCACTGTACAGGCTTTTGACTGCTTCTGGGACTCAGACTGTTGCTGGATTGGTTTGCTAAGGCTTTGGTGAAGGAATCGGAGGGCTGCGACTTGCTCCTGTTTCTGAGGAACCTGAGGCTCCCACATCTTTTTGATGCCCTGGTGCAGAGGTGGTGTGATACAGGCTGGGTTTTCCCAGATGTGTGCCAGACCTGTAGGAGCTGCAGCACCCTGGGCACGTACACTGGTCCAACGCAGCAGCCCCACAGTGACTGAGATAATGTCTTGGTGGAAACAACAGCAGTGAACATGAGATTTCTCCACACCTTGTCCCTGACAGTTCTCCTGTTGCCTAGCAGGGAAGCTGAGGGCTTGCTTAGTCTCTGCAGCCCAACATCTCATCTATTTGCTGCTGACTAAGCCTTGCTAAAGCTGCACCTCATATGTGAGGGTTAGGAAATGAGAGGCCACTGGGATGCCCTGAAGCACAGCTCCCTGGCTGGTCTGGATGTCATCACACCCAAAATAGCCCTGGGTGCTAGTCTAGGGTCTCCTCCTCTCCCTGCTGTTAGGTGACCCCAAGCTGGAACATCACCTACGAGATGGGAAAGAAGCTCATGCGATCTGGGAGGTACATGGTAGTGCAAGGTCTACGCTGTATCTTGCACTGAAGTGGTTGTAGCTGTGACTGAGTGGGAGCAGAAACCTCCCGAGAGGTTGATGTTAACAACATTGGAAGCGTTTTAGCACAAGGCAGAGCCTGGCTGCAGGCTCTGAGGGAAGCTGGCTGCCTCCTGCCTTCCTGGGAGCTCCCAGCTGCACCAGACACTGAGCTGGTGGGACTGGAGCTGAAGCAGAAATGCGGAAGAAGGATGGAGCTCCTGCCTGAGCCTGCTGGCACCCTCCCACATGAGTGACAGCTCATATTTCTCGTAGGGACATGTTGGCTGCTGCAGAAGAGGAAGAAACAAATGGTATTGGTGGAGAAATCGGGATTACTTTTTTTTTTCCCCCTCCCTCCCAAAATAAGAGGCTGCTGCTGGGAGTGCACAGGAGGCGAAGGGATCGCTGCATTTCTGCCCCAGCTCAATGCCAGGGAGAGGCAGAGATGGAGCAAACAAGGGTTTTCTAGATCCAGTTTTGTTTGAGAGGAGCGTGGAGGAGGGGTGGCATCTCTAACCACTCAGGTTAACCTACTTCTGTTTGATTAAACCATAGCGTGCCACTGATCTCCCCTCAGCAGGGTGCGTCAGGAGGCAGAGTGGATGGGCATTAACCCCTCAGTCACCGGGCAGATCTGGCCCTGCTGCGCAGAGCAGGTTGGCTCTTGGGTTAAAGTCAAGAGAGGACAGAAGAGGACAAGGATATATGTTTTAAAAGGCAGAAGCAGCAATCCAGGGCCAAATTCCTACCAACTTTCAAGAGGGATCTGGCTCTTTCCCTCCACTGCCACCACTGGTCCCTTGCCACTCTAGGGCAGCTCCTGACACAGGCTGCATCTCCTCAGCTGGCACTGAGCACCTCTGCTGATCCATGGACCATATCCACAGCCCCTGTTTCCCTCAGCAACCAGAGGGGTTGCCTTGTTTGGGGTTTGAAAAGCTATAGTCTGTTGAAGGTTGCCAACCCCTCCTCGCAGGCTTGTTCTAGTCACCTCCTCTGTTTTGGGCTAGTAGATAACTCAGTGCAAGGAGTGTAAAAACCAACAAAACACACCAGCTCAAATGTCCAGTTTACACAAGGAAACAGGCAGGTTCTCCTTAAGAAGCAGCCCCACAGACAAGGAGAAGTTCCTCTGCTTATTGCCCCACTTGACCCCCAGCTCAGCCACCCACTCAGGCAGGTGGGTGCCCTTACCTTGGTCCTGAGAGGGGTGATGGGCACATCTTTAGTGGAGACACAAAGCAGCATGATGCCTGTCAGTCCCGCTGCGATCACCAGCCAGGGGGGAAGGAGTTCACGCCAAGACATGAAGCGCTTTCTCCTTTTGCAGAGAGTCAAAAGAGGAAGCAGTGGAACAGCAAACTGACAGTAGCTGCCTTTTACAACCTTTAAAAAGAGCAGAAAGGCGGAGCTGGGGCCAGGCTCTGACTTCGGGCCAGGCTCTGACTTCAGCCCAGCCCCAAGCCACAGGGACCACAAGGAACGTGTGGGCCAAGCTGCGATGCGTCAGGCAGCTCTCCCTTCGTCGCTCCGCGCAATAAAGCAAGCGACGGCTCCGTGCCCATTGCAGCGCCAGCTTTGGAAAGGCATCGGTGCAACCTCGAAACTGCCCCAGGCAATGGGCTTGAGGTAAACACAAATGTGGGGTTAACTCAGCTGGGTAATAAGGAGAAAGCAGGCAAACCTCACCTGCTTGGCATTCTGCGCCTGGCAGTGCTGGCTGCCAAAATCAGAAGTGGGGAAACTCCTCATTACTGGGTTTATTTTATATCTGAGGGCTTCAGAGTGGACCTGGGGTGCTTCCCTGTGCGCATGTGTCCATCTGGGTAAACTTTAGTCTACCAGTCTGTGGTTCTCTGTTTTGCTTACACTTGGTCTGGCAATGCTCTGTGCAAAGGGACAGGGATTAAACTGCCA
>JANIJG010026288.1:47798-62872 GCA_024611175.1 Megaceryle torquata | reverse complement strand
CTAACTTCAGACAGTGCAGTTAATTAGAAGAACTGAGCTGAAAAGTAAAATCACTGAACAGAATTAGTTCTGTTCTCCCTCAAACCAGGACGTTCATACAGCAGAATTAACATCCAGTTAGCTTTTATCCAATTGAAGTTATTATGTAGTACTGTACTGAGTGCCTGCTTTAATCTTACAAATACTGTATACCTTTGGCTAATAAAAAAATCCCACTAATAATCTATTTATATAGATGGTGTGCTCCTTACAGAAAAACTGTTCCAGAGGATTGTGGATTAATTATAATTTATATTCATGGAGAGGTTTATGAATATCTGGCCAATTACCGATGGTTTTATCCACCTTTTTCTTTTATATACATATAACATGTTTTTCTAAGTGGTTTAAGCAGGATTGTAGCTGCTAATTCTCTTGGGGCTTTTTTTTGTTACTTGAGTACAGTGAGATTTTTACTCAAGGACTGTTACTGCAAATTAGTAATTAAAAACTTTGAAAGGTGATTTTTAATTTTTGGTTTTTTTCAGAGCTGTTGAGACGTCTGGCTTAATGTTGAGACTGACAACAGAGTGTTGAATTTAAAGTCCCTAAGACAGCAACTCCAGATTGTTATGAGGCCTTAGGGTGAATCATTGCTAGGGAAGGGGAAAGTGTCCTTTCCTTCAGTTAAGACAGAAGCTTCTGCTAGAAAGATACCGTGTAGTGTTTAGAACATGCATCACAGTATCTGTTAAGACATCAGCTTTGTATGTTGTGGGTGCTGATTGCCATGGCATATATTAACACAAAAATAAAAGGAAAATTACTTGTACAGTAATCACAATACTATGTTTAATTTCTTTCTTATGTCCAGGTATGAATATTGAAACATGAATATTATTAATCTGGATATGAGGAAATACAATTTGATGCAAAATATTTTCTTGCCAGCATAGCTTCTCTTTCCATAAGTATCATTGTAGGACAGAACAGCACTGACCCCATGGAAATTTAATGATATGCAAGATGTCCAATTCCAGATGTTTGAAGAAACTGCACAGTGTTTCCATTAGAATGTAAATTGATGTAATTTAATTTCTGTGGTTCATATCTGAAATCTTCTTATATATTATTGAAGAACAGTGATAATTAAGAATTTATAAAACACCTAATTTCCTCCATTCATTACTCACTTCCTCCATTTGGGAGACAGCTCTGCCAAAGCATTGTGATCAATAAATGGCATCTTTGTAAATTCAACTTCTGAATTGAAAATGGGAAACTTTTTTTTTTTTTTTGAGGCACTATCAAGAGCTTTAGTGGCCTTTTTTTCTTTTTTTTTTTTTTCTTTTTGGCTTTTCCTTGTATGAGTCAATTAAAGACAAAAAAAAAAAAAAAAAGTCAAATTTTGATTTTGATGAGTATTTCTTTAAACATCTGTGAAGTGTTGTAGCTAATGTGGCAAGTCTGTACACTCCATCTATGAGGGGAAAAAGAATCAGAAGGGATTGTCCAGGAAGGAGGAATTATATTTATGCTTCTAAGCAAGGAACCTGAGGGGCTTTGATAAGACTGATCTTACTGAAGCTAAACTTATTATGAGTTGTGTAAGTTAGTATGTGTATACTTTTTTAGTATTTTAGAGGAGATTGTAACAGAAACATTTTGAACTGTTGCTGAGAACACATTGGCAGATAGGCTAATAGGCAATTACTTGCTGAAGTCTGGAAGATGATTTTTGAGGTTTTGGTGCCAGTACAGATCAGAGCTGCTCCACTGAGAAGCGAAGTGATGTGTTCCTATCACTGTTTCATTCCTCTACCCCAGGTGTTTCATACCAGAGCACTGCTCTGGTTTGGAGTTTGGAGTTTGGAGTAACACAGAGCACTGAGAAGTCTCCCATATTCAGCCAGGCTTGAAGTTCCCAGATGTTCTCACTTTTGCCTAATTTTGAGTTCAAGCATCTTGAGCTGTTGTAGCTTAAGATCTGTAGCAAGAACAAACAGTCTCTCCTATGAGATGGTCAGATTGTAGAAGCTAATTTTGGAATTTCTTACCAAACTAACGGGCCTGCACTGCAGAGTGGTTTAGTACAAGTGTTGAGCTTAAGCAGTACATGCTGTTGCAGAGTCAGTTTTCCTCCCTCCTTCCTCCTCATTTCTTCTCTGACAGATTTTAGCATATGTTTGATCTTGAGATGAGGAATTTTAGGGAGCTGAACTGGCACAAAGCTAGCCCCTGCGAACAAACAGAAAAAGGACGACTTTTTCCCTCTGACTTATCTCGCTGCGAGTCATAGGAGCTGGAGTGCTAATGTGGGAGAGGTGGAAGGGGAGGGCAGGACTTTACCTTATGACAGTTGACCAGAGGATGGCTTTGCTATGGTGTTTGAACAGCCTGTGAATGAGAAGCTGTTCAGATATTTCTGAAGATGCTACATCTTTCTGCTTCTTGGTCTTACTTATTTTCAGAAGAACACATCCAGGTAATACCTGCATTTTCCCAGCAAGTTTTCTCTGGCAATAGACAACGTGACCAAATTAAATGGGAAAAAATGGATGTTACTAGGTCTGTAAGACGAGTGTCAAATCAAGCCTATAATAAAAAAACTGGCCACGTATTAATCAGATGCAAATGTGGCTCCGTGATTTAATTTTGGGCAGCAGCCTGAACATAAATGGAGAGCAAATAGATTAAAAATACCAGAATCTGTGCAGAAAATGAGAGAAATGAAAGCAGTTGAAATAAGAAATTAAGTTGAAACAAAGAAATGTGAACATGGCTGGTATTTTTAGGCAGGATGATGACAGCAGGAAGGACAAAGTAGAATTGACAGATGAATGAAGGACTGAAAAATTTGATGCAATGCAGTATCCTTGTAGTGGTTATCCAGTTTGAAATTTAGTTTTCTTGGGTCACTTGCTAAACTCTTCAATAACCTGCTGCAAGTATTTTGAAGAAAGGACATGGACCCTCCCATCTCAAATGTAGAGTCCCAGCTGCTGCTGGTTTTGCAGTTGTTTTTGCTTCTGACCTCAGGATTTTGCAGCTGGAGCTCAGGGAGGAGGGGCTGCGCTCAAGAGCATCAGTGTAGCAGGTTCTTTTGTAAGATTAGGATTCTTTGTTGCTACTTAGCATATTAAAAACCTGTTTTAAGCATAATGCACAAGTGGGTTTGATATTTGGAAATTAATGGGATGTATTAATTTCTCGCATGGTATAGTCATGTTGTAGCATTTATTGTGGAAGAGGTGCTGGGCTGTCTTATGGGGTGGGGTGTCAGAGGCTCAGCCTGGTGGTTGTCACAAGGCTATAGCAATAGATCCATGCAAAATTGCTTGCATTGCACTAGGAGTTTGATACAGAGTTATTGGAAGTCTATGCAAATCCTTACATTGTTGCTTAGATTAGGTTTTGGGAAAGAACTTCAGTCTAGTTTAATGCCTCACTTTCATGAGTACTAAAGAAATTCAAGCTTATCTTTAAAACAGTTAACAACAGAAACTACTAAGCACAGAGTGCAGTACTCAGGTAGATTGCATACTAACAAAATCCTGAAGATAAGAGCATTTAAAGCTTTGATCTGCTTTTTTTAATTTCCAAAAGTTTCAACAGAAGCATAGGTGCGGTCCTGCAAGGCCAGGTGTAATCTGTTTCCCAGGAGAAACCAAGGCAGTACAGAGTGTTCAGAATTTCTTATTTGTTTGTTTTGTCATTCTTCATCAGTTTGAAAATCCTTTCTAAGAAGAAGTACTTGATTGAAATAGTCACATTTGATTTATTTATATGTTTTTACTTAAGTCCAGTTCAGTGAGTTTTTTGTTGGAGAAGGGGTTCCAAAGATCATTTTAAATTAAATGTATTGTTTGCCAGTCTTACTGTGAAACAAACATAGAGACATATGATAGTTTATAATACTTAAAGTTCTTTCTAGATTTTGAGGAATTGGCAAATTAGAGGATCACATAAGAACAAAGATTATTTGATTGCGTTACTGCCACCTGAGTTGCAATTACCATAATGACTCCAAATGTATCTGTTTGTGTAGCAATTAATAGAAAAAGTAAATTTTTCTACTTAGCTACTCATGATGTCAATCTGTTAAATAATGTTGTAGTACTGTTGCTCTTCATCATCAAAAATAATGAAATGCAAGTCAGTTTGATGATATAGGTTGAGTTTGATCGCACTTGTCAAATAGCACTTGAAGTCCCTTTCTTGTTCTTTGCTTGATGCCTTTACTGGGCTTTCCTACAGAGAATGTCCTGTTTTTGAAGTGCTCTGAGCTTGTTTAGTTGTGACAGCAATTGCATGTTAATTAGTTGCCTCAAGCAACTGGTTAATTGGGGAATTGTGATGCAGTGAACAAGAAGAAATTATAGTAGACTCTGGTAGACTCCATCAACACCTTGTGTCAGTTGGTGTACTCAGCATGTGGTACCCTCTTCTGGGCACTCATAGTTTCTCTTTTCTTAGCTTCAGAATTGGAAATGTTAAGCTGCATCATGCTCAATTTTGTCCCCCCCATTCTCCTACCATCAGTAAGAGTAAAGTAATTGAGGATTTTCATACAGTGTTTCCTCTGTGAGGCATATTTGTGTGGGAAGGCTGGGAGGGCTTTGTTAGAGGAACCTGCTCTTCATCTGTGGGAAGGGCACTGAATAGTCAGGCAGCAAGAGGACTGATGCTACAATCAGACCTGCTCTCTCAACTGGCTTTTTAAAAGAGATTCAGCTGGGTTACGCTTTCTTTGTTTTTAATGGTACCATGCCATTAGCCCAGGATATCTTAAAAATAACAATCATCAAGACAGAAAAACAGCTTGAGAGTGCCAGTAGTCAGGAAGGACTGAATTTGCAGTTTGAAGCCTTAGTCTTGTTAACACAGTAGAGGATTTTCTATGGTCATGTCTTTGTATTTCTTTGGAGATAGTGCCTCAGTGAGAATGGGGTGCAGGCTTCAAAAGAAATGAAATCCTGTTGCAAACCTAGTTGTCTTCCCTCTTCAAGAGCAAAATATTCTACAACCTTGGGGTGTCTGGAGTGGAGTTGCCACTAAGCTCTTAAAAATGATAGAAGTATTTACTTATTCCCCCCACTCCCCATGTAGAAAACTGGTAAAAACCAGTTTTGTATCATGTTTTGAAACCACCTTACTCATCTAGAGTGGTTCAGATTTCAAATAACACTTGATCACCCAGAGTAGGAGTCAGAGCTTGTCAAGTAGCAGTGTCACTCTGTCAGCAACCTGTTAATGCTGTTACTCATGTTAAGTAGACAAATTTTTTTTCATTTGATGGTGAAAGCCTGATTCATACAGTACATGGACTGAGCATGCATGGAGGTATTTGCCCTTTTAACCTTGTGATAGCATCTGGCTGAGATGGGTGCTCTTTGTTCCTGGACTGGGGTGATCACCTGTTGTGTGGGCAGGTTGGGAGATCTGTTGGAGTGATGGATGGTGCAAAGGGGCATGGGCATGGACATGTTCCAGTTGTGCAGTGTTTTGGATTGGAAAGCAGATGCAGGATTACAGTCCTTCATACTCTGTCCTTTAAAATTCAGGATCAGTGCATCTCAGAAGATTCATAATTGACTTGGAGTTTTAAAGTTGG
This sequence comes from Megaceryle torquata, assembly GCA_024611175.1. Taxonomy (NCBI): domain Eukaryota; kingdom Metazoa; phylum Chordata; class Aves; order Coraciiformes; family Cerylidae; genus Megaceryle; species Megaceryle torquata. The sequence goes on along the minus strand of JANIJG010026288.1, from coordinate 57,279 downwards.
AAATGCATATCCTGTTTCTGCTTGAGAATAAAGTCTTAACATTAGTGTGGAAGTTTTGCTTGATATGATTGGACTTAATGTTATGTCCCAACAGTGGTGTTGTCTAGAGATTAACATCATTGTGGTCAGTTGACTCATTGGGAGCAATTTGAAGTGCTTCTGGTTTCTACATTTGGCAACCATCCTAATCCTTTTGAGACTGTTCTTTTGTAGAAGGAAAAAAAGGAAAGGCTTTTAATTTTTTTTTGGCTTTCTTTGAGTTGGTGGATTCAATCCTTCTGTTAGAGAAGTCGGTGTCAGGGTTCCCATTGACTTCAGTGGAGCATGCAGTACAAGGCCTCACAAAAACATTTTGCCATCTGTGTGGGAACAGACTGCAGAAGAAGAAGGCTGGCAAGAAAATGTTTAGCTTCTTTTTTGGTGGGGGATGGAGCGCTAAGACAGTTTGTTCTTTGGTTTGCATGCTTCTGAGCTGCTTCTGTTCCATGTACAGATGTCTACAGACAGCCCTGTGACTGGGGACTTCATGCACATCTAGATTTGGTGCTTATATTCCAATTTCTGAGCAGCTTCTGTCAGAACCTTTCTTCTCCTCATGTCTGCGATGTTCAATAGCCAGCTTTGCAGCAGTGTTCATTGGCTGTAAGTGAAAAAATGACTCAAAAGCTGTAACCTTTCCTGTGCCTCCTGAACAACTTGGAACCTGTAAGCAGTGGGGCTTGCTGCAAATGTGCGGTGGTGGAGCCATAGGTCAGAGAGGCTGTGAGCTCCACCTCATGTATTCCTACTCCCAGAAAACAAAACAATCTGGGTGAGTCTACTGCAGCAGTGCAGCAACACGGGGATTTTCTGCTACATGGGAAAAAACCCAGTAATAAGATACTATGATTTTACTGAAAAAGTGCAAACCAAGTGTTAGACAGATAAGTTGCCGTGGGAAATGCTGCGTGTGTCCTGTTTCAGACCCAGAGCTAACTCAGTCTGCCACTACGGGTGTTGTGCCTGTGTGTGTGCAGTCCGGCAGACTTGCAAGTCTGTTGTAAAAAAAACAGTAGTAGGGCTTCTCTGCAGAGTGAAACACAGATAATGATGCTCACTTGATTTCTAGGTTTGCTTTCAAACTTGCAGTTGCCTGTGCACTCCAGGGCACAGCTTCATCTGAAGGATTGTTGGCTGAAAGTGCTTGTTATCAAAAGGGAGGGGAGAGGGCTAGGAGGTGCTCCTGATAAATAGCCACATGGACATCATTCATGGGCTCAGATCATGGCTTCTTTAGCAGCTACAGTATTTAGCAGAAAATTGGCATTAGTTGGGTTTTCAATCTGTTTTAGCAACTGGAAATGAAGGTGACGACCAGTTTACTAAAATAAGCCAGAATTTTTACATCTTTCTTGGACCAATTTCCAATCTTTGTTCCAAAGATATTTGCAGGTGGCAGTTGTTACACTCCTCTCCATACCCTTCTTCTCTTTTCACTCTGGGGACTTGAAAAATTAGGAAGCAGAATTAGAGAAACAGTAAGTGCAACTTGTGAGTAAAAGTGAATTCTAGGTGGTCTGGGGAGCCATTGTACTTTTAATGGTTAATGAAGATTTCTTAATGTCCTGTTGGACATTAACTTTCAGTAATGCTTTGTGAATGTTATCAAAGACAAGCAGTAGATCCTGTTCCATATAAAGCAGAATTTGCACCATGTATGTACGAGCTGCTTTATTGGCAGATTTCTTTATTTGTGTGATCTGCTGAGGCGTCCAGGGCCTGGTGCTCACAGTGCCCTTTACTTACTGACTTTCCCGCCCCCCCACCCCCCACCCCCCCACACTTTTTTTTTTTTGCCCAGCATGGAAATGTGAAGCAAATTTCTGCAGATGTTTCAGCAATGTTTATAATGCATCATTTTATTATTATTTTACAAAGTTCTCCATTACTTTGGAAAAGAACTGAAAACACATTCAACTTTTTAATATGGTTTCTTGTTTTAGAATTTAAGCATTTCTTTGGGTTATTGGTTTGGTTTTGTTTCTCTGTTCTTCCTGACTCAAAAGAAGCTGGTTATGTGGGAGTTCATAAAAGACAGCAGTAATTGAAGTGTGGGGCGGGGTAGAAGAAGAAAAAAGGAAAAAAAAGAAAGCTGAAATAAATGGTTCTTTGAAAATATCCTTACTTCAAAGCTGAATACATGAAGCAAGTGAAAGTGTTGTGGAAGTTTTCTGGTCTCTACTTCATTCCAGTGTAGTGTCCACATTTCTGAGATGTTTCCAGTAGCTTGTTTCTCAGTTAATTTTTTTTTTTTTTTAATTTTTTTTTTTAAGGAGTGCAGGGGGCATATCTTCATACAAACATCTGTATCGTAAGTTTTTCTGCAATTTGGAAATTGTTTCAGATTACAGCATCATGCAAGTTTAAAATTAAATCCTGAATAAGCCTGTGTGGATCTAATCAGGCTGAAGTACATTTGTTCAGTTTATTCAGCTTTCAGACTGCAGTGCTGACATTTATTATGTGTGTTCTGGAGCATTGTTATTTTATCGAGTCCCCTCTTTGAAACACAGACACATGTGAAATGTGAAAGACTAAATGAACTTCTGCCTTGGCAATGGCTCCAAACTGCAGTTCCCTTGTGTAGATAGGACAATGACAGTTTCTGTAGATGAGCTTTGACTGTGAACTTCATTTAATCTGAGATACTGATAATATTGGTAATGGAGGTAAGAAATGTCTGATTTATTTTCAGTCATGTATTCTCCAGGTTACTGTCTTAAGAAAGCAGTATGCAGTCAAAATAAGCTATTTTCTGTGTGAGACAGTGATGAGGCAATTCTGATTACTCTGGACCAAATGCTTTGAGAAGGAGTTTGGAGAAACACATATTTATAAATATTTGTGAGGAAAGGTGTAATTTCTTTAGGAAGGAATCTTTTATCATATTTTATTCCAACACTAAATATTCTGGTTTTTATTTAAAGTTATGGTCTATATAATCTATATCTTGTGCATAAGAACAAGAATTATTAAAAAACATTGCTGCTTGATTTGAAAGAAAAAAAATGCAGTGCCATCTTAGAGGTACTCAAAATATCCTGTTTTAAAGGACCAAGACATGGAAATGTAGAGCACTCAGTGAACATTCCTGTGCTGTTCACAAACAAGAAACAGTACTCTTCTGAATGTTTCTGCAGATGTGCTTCCTATAGCTTTGTTCTTCATGTTCAACTTGTAATTTTTTTAGGGTGGGGTTTTTTTTTTGGTTTTTTTTTTTTTTTTTTAAGGTGAAGTTGTATTTTAAGCTGATGTAGAACATCAGATAGTCTGTTTCTAACTTGCAGGTTTCCTAGACTTTTTCTGTATCCCTTTCACTACAGGACTAAACCAAGCATGGCTTTTCTTGTATTCTGGATGATGGAGTACAACTGCTGTTTCAGAATATGACCTTATATTACCATTTCACATTTTTGGTACTAGAGCCTAAAGTTGATTTCATGAGCAGGGAAACCACAGCCACTGTTTGTCTCTCAGGGCATGCATACAACTGAATCTAGGCTCTTAGATTAATAAATTACCCTTTGGCTAGTTCTGCAGTAAACTCAAGAATGCATAAATTAATTAGATTATTAAAAATGAGTTCCCAGGCCTGTTACTTTGTGACAATTCTTGCATGGCCCCGAGGACAACTTCAACATAAAGTAGGTCATTTAGTAAGCAGTGGAACTTGAAAATAGTTGAATAGAGAACAAGTACATTTGTTCAAGTATATTTTCATAGATTTTATGCTACAGCTTAGTTATGTTTTGTACTGTCATCTCCTCAACAGACATAACTAACAACTCTGTTACAGTCACATATGTTCTCATTTGACAGAAAGGTGGGAGGTTTCTTTGGGTAAGCTTGTGAAACTAGCTCATGTAAGTAATTTGACTATTTAAAATGTGTGTTATAGCCCATTTATATCGATGAGTTCTTTTTCAACTTTGCATGTGTAGTGATTTTCACAAAGGTATTAAATTCCTTAATTTCATGACTCCAGAATGGTACCCCATTTCTAGGGAGAAATTTCTGGCACCAGATCTGGTTCTTTCCCTGCTGGTGCTTTTTTGAAATGTATCTTGTTTGAAATTAAATACAGTGTTTCAGTTTCATGATAATAGAACAAAAAGAAAGGTCAGACTTTGTTGTTTCGATATTTGTTTTGTGCATGTGTTTTCTTGTTTGTGTTTTTCTGCGTGTGTGGTTTTGGTTTGGTCGTGTGGGGTTTTTTTTGTGTGCAGGCTTATTTTGGGGTGGTGGTGGTTGTTTTTGTGTGGTTGGCTTTTTTTTTCTCTCTCTCTATTTGTTTTGGGTTTGTTTTGGTTTGAGTTTTAGTTTTCTTTTAATGTCTGCTTTTTTAAAAGAATAGCCCAACTAAGGACTTCTGAAGATCCAGGTCAGGTAGCTGAGCCACAATTGCAGTCCCATGGATGCTGCTACTGTAGCCAACAGAGCCATCTAAGCACCTTCTTTTGTGTATTAGTTGTCTTATACAGATCACTGACATTTTGTCTGTTGATGAAGGAGCTGTTGTCAGAAGACCACTGTGCCTTGACTTTTTCCCACTGATGTGTTGGAGGGATGGCAGCCTGAAGGAGAATCTGAAAAAGCAGACCTAGGCTTTTTAGCTACTTACACTGTCACACCTTCCTTGGTGTGGTGACACAGTGACAAGAGGAGATTTTTTTTTTTTTTCCCCCTCCCCTGAACTATTTCTGGCTGTCTGTTTTTAGCCCCTCTTGGGAGGACAGCAGTCCTGATGAGCCTTATCCTTGGCACATGGTATGTTACTTCGAGATAAAAATACCCTGTTAACTTGACTAGGTATTAATTCAATATTAATTCTAGTGATGCTATAGAGTAACAGGCAGATGTAGTCTCATGTTCTGTGGTTGTACTTAATCAGAGTAAAATTGTGAACAGGCTTACGGTGGCATGATAAATTTGACTTTGCTGTGTCACTGAGAATAAAAATTTATACCTACAAAGAAATAGAAGTGTTTGTTGCACTTAAAGTGACCTTTAAAATGCTTAGGGTGGGCAGTGAAGGAGCTTGGAAGAGACTAACTCCAGCCCTGTTTACGCTGAGGTTTTTACAGTATGAACAGCTGGATGTCCTCCCTAATTACACAAGAGAGAATTTAGAGGCCTGATGTGGTAAACAGAATTTGCCTGGCAGGGCTAAGATTTTTGGTTTGATTTTTCTTATGACATGCAAACATAATTTTGTTATAAAATCAAGGACTTGAAAGGCAGTGAGGAGAATGTGGTTGACCATGCAGCCTTATTTCTGCTTCCATAGGCTTCTGAGGCTTCCCCTTGTGTGCAGAGGAAAGCACTCAGATGAAACCAGTGTGGGAGTGTTCAGTTAAGGCAGTGTTAATGCATGGAGCTTTATGCGTGAGTTGGGGTTGAGCAGACTACCTCATGTCTAGCATTTTTTTGAATGCTTAAATCACAAGGTAAGTGGCAGCCTTCTGTGAAATTACAGATAAAAGCACCTTAGGGTTTTTTAAGATAAGAGATCGTGTACTTAAGAAGCTTTGTGTGGGCGAACCAACTCAATAGGCCACTGTACTAAAACCAGCTCGTGTTTCTACCACTCTCAATACCAAAAGCACCTGGGATGTTATGCCACGATTTTGTATATACTCTGCTCACAGAGAAAAGCTGTAAGTGCGTGTTCTTGTGACCAGGAGTGAAACTGCAGCAATATATTGATGTCTTCTCCCTTTCAGTCCCCATCTCCTCCTGACATTTGTGGATAATGCCTAGAAGGTTCATAATCTCACATGCATAACTGCTTTTTAAATTTTGTTTTATTTTTTCCGTAGGGTAGACTCAGTAATGAAGGAGAATAGTTTGGGGGTTAAAATGTATGCTGCCTTTGCATGCTTGAAGGTAAAAATGAAGAGGTTTGAAAGACACTTAAGAGAAGGGGACGCAGCATTTACTTCTTAGCATGGGACTTAAGTCTCACAGGGTGGGCAGGCAGATTGGAAAGGGGAGCTAACAGGATGCCAGGATGAGTGGATTGCAGAGGCAATATGTGAGGTGAAATGAGTGGAAATAGTGGGTGAGTTTCATGGCAAGAAACTCATGAACAACAGCACTGTGTGTAACAGTGAAACAGCCAGGATGTTGGAAGAGAGGAGGATGGTTTGTCAGATGGGCCCTAAGAAATAGTTTTAAGAACAGTTTGTGAAACTCGTAGATGAGGCTGAGGGTTGACTCAGTGAGGCTGCATCCATTAAAAGCAGAAAGTTGTTATGGATGGATGCTAGGTGTTGTGGCTGAAGATAAGTATTATGTCTTTGGAAACTTGTCCTCAGGGTTGAATTAAAAAAATAATTCTCTGGCTAGTTTGGAAGATACTTACCCTGCGACTATTTGCTTACTGTAAGTAATGGGGTGTGGTTTTGCTTTTAAGAATTGATTACTTTTCTTTTAAACAGCAGCGTTAAAAGTGTTCTGTATTCCCAAGTGGCAGCTGGAAACTAGGACAAATACCTGAGATGTTATGCTTATTACATTTCAGCAGCAGGTACCTCCTGATCAAGAGTTATGGCTAGAGCATGTGAACAGAAAGCAAAGGTTAAAATTTAGGCCATCAGTTTCTGAAGAAACGGACAAAAAATAAGTATAGCTGGTTGAAGTGAATGGGAGAATGAAGGTAATAAGCATCTATAGTTGCATGTTAAGTGTGTGTAATTTAATGTTTGATTTTTCCTTACTTGTATTTGAGAGTTCAAGGGAGAGTCTTTCTACAAGAGTTTGGGAGTTCCTTTTTTCATGGAGGTTTTTAGTTTAACATAATTTTTAGCCTTTAAGCCATGTGACTTTGAAGCAGCAAGTCAAAACAAACCAAACAAGCAAACAACAACAACAAAAACCAAAAAAAACCAAAAACCAACCAAACAAAACAACCCCAGAACCCTCAACTAGACTCTGAAAATTCCTGCTTCTCATTTTCCAATTGAGTTTAGATCTTAATCAATGAAGAGTCAAAATTACCTTTTACCAGGACCTTCTGTAGTAATGTAGAAAAGTAGTTGGTGAAAACAAGTAATAAACCAGAATATTTTGACATGAGACACACCTAGTAATTCAGATCTGCATGTAGCTGTCTATTTTCCAGATACGGGTTGACAAACCAAGAACAGTTCATTCAGAGCAGGCTCATGCTTTCTGTCATTGCTGCTCATGGGATTCCACTACTGCTGCAGCTGATCTGGGACTCTGCAGCATCACTCCTTCTGAAGTGGTAGATCGGAAAGCTTGCAGAGACACTGACTGCAAACACAGAGAAATATTTATTGTATACTTCCTCTGTGTGGACTTGCCAAAGGCATGAAAACGAGTGCAGTGTGTCTGCTTGTTACTGCTCTGAAGTAACATACCCATGCAAAATAGATCTTATGCCGGGGGCACCAACATAAAAGACATGTATCTGCTTGAGCAGGTCCAGAGGAGGGCTGTGAAGATGATCAAGGGGGCTGGAGCACCTCTTCTGTGAGGACAGGATGAGAGACTTGAGGTTGTTTAGCCTGGAGAAGAGAAGGCTTTGGGGAAACCTTATTGCAGCCTTCTACTACTTAAAGGTGGCTTGCAGGAAAGTTGGGGAGGAACTTTTTATCAGGGACTGTAGTGATAGAACAAGAGGTAACATTTTCAAGCTGAAAGAGCGTAGATATAGACTAGATATGTGGAAGAAATTCTTTACTGTGAGGGTGGTGAGACACTGGAGTAAGTTGCCCAGACAAGTTGTGAGTGCCCCCTCCCTGGAAGTGTTCAGGTGGATGAGGCTTTGAGCAACCTGATTGATCTAGGGGAAGGTGTCTCTGCCTCCTGCCTCTAATTAATTGTTTAAATGATGTTTAAAGGTCCCTTCCAACCCAATCCATTTTATGTTTCTATGAAAATACAGGGAAGCAAGCGATCTTTTGTTTCTTGCTGTGGTTTTAACATGCAGCTTGTTTTCTGCTCTCTTGACAGGGAAATCCTCAAAAGGATTTAATTTATTTATTTAAAGATAGATTCTAGAAAAGAATGGAAATAGTTTTGCTCCAACTATAATTTGTTAATCTAGAACTGGTGATTTTATGACCACAGTCTTCCTAAACACTAGATATTAAATGTGTGTATTCTGTGATTGCAGTAACTGTTTGCAGACCACTGAAGTGATGGACAAAAATAATAATAATAAAAAAAGTTTAGAGCACAGAGGTAAATAGTTACCTGTATCACATTCCTAATTTTTGTTTACAATGTCAAAAAGCAAATTGGCTGACAATTTCTGTGAACAGTTCTCAATGTTCAAGTAACTTTGATACTGTAACTATAGAATATACAAAGTACAAAATTCTGGAAGGAATCTTGTCCACAGACCAACTTGTTTAGTTGGTTTTTTTTTTCCTTTTTTTGGTGGAAAGTGGCAGAGGAGAGCCGTCAGGGAGAGTCTGGATATAATCAAATGGAATCCTAGCTTCCCCTTTAAGTAAATCAGAACATTCAAATTATTCAAGATGCCAAAGATGCAACTGCTAAAAACACCCCATTTTTTGTTCTGTTTACAGCAATATAGATATATTTTAATCTTTATGGATATTCCTTTGTAGCATTGCTACTGTCAGTCTTGCATTTATTTTTTAATATAGATACTGTCACTGACAGCCTGAGACAGATTTCAAGCAGAATGCCAGCTCATAAATACCCATCAGATCTAGGGTGCATTAGCACCAGTTCTTCAGTGACATGTTGCAGGGAGACTGGACAATGTGCTTTCAGAGAGACTGAGCAGCCTTTTCTCATTGTGAGAGAAGAGAGTTGAGCATTACGTTTGAATTCAAGCTGACTTCAAAGTCTGGCCATGACAGGTGCTGAAGCTTAGAGTAAAAGGAAGATCTAGAAACTAAATGCATGATTTAATTTAAGCCAAGACATCATGAGTAGGTACAGCAAACAACTGAAGGATTAAGGAAAAAGAATAGAAGGAAGTGATAAGAAGAAAATGTGTCCACTTCAGACTGATGCAGCCCTTGGTGGCAGTTAAGTTAATACACATCTCTAATTTGGAACAGTCAGAATTGAAACTGGTGTGGGATGCACTTTGGAGAAAAATACTAAGGTGTTTTAAATAAAAAATGGCAATTGACTACATGTTTATTTGCACCTTAATTTTAAACAGTTTGGTTTTGCCTCTTGCCCAGGTTCTCTGGCATCCCAAATTGTTGAAGATGGGCACTGATTGCTGGTTATTTTCAATTACAGAATTTAAAGCATGCTGGGTGGTTGTTGTCTGGTCGGGTTTGTGTTGTTTTCTTGTTGTTGCTTTGTTTGGGTTTTCTCCTCTTTCTTTTTTCTTCTTTTCTTTTCTTTTTTCCTCCTCTTCTCTTCTCTTCTCTTCTCTTCTCTTCTCTTCTCTTCTCTTCTCTTCTCTTCTCTTCTCTTCTCTTCT
>JANIJG010026288.1:19531-47698 GCA_024611175.1 Megaceryle torquata | reverse complement strand
TCTCTTCTCTTCTCTTCTCTTCTCTTCTCTTCTCTTCTCTTCTCTTCTCTTCTCTTCTCTTCTCTTCTCTCTTTTCTTTCTTTCATGTTAAAGTGTAACATCGTCTTTTTTTTTTACAAGGGGTGCCATGTACATATGTGCAAGTGCATGCAGGAGTGTGTTCCATTTAATGGTTTCCTTGGATGGAACATAATCCATTAGTAACTCAGACCATGTGTTAGTCTGAAACTGAATCTTGTTCTTTTCCCTATGATGATTCTGATTTTGAAATATGCAGGAAAATCTCCTTAAATTCAAGTAGAAGTAAGAATAAATCTATACTACTAATTCTGATCATATACTTTATGATAGTACCTCAAGATTTATATATACTTATTTCTGTAGTGATTTTAATCATGTAATAAAAATGCAGAAGTAAATTTAAATAGCTCCACTAACTTCCTGATCATCAGATAACCTTGTAAACTTTTCCAAAAATTATTTGAAAAATACATAAAAGAAACAATAATCTGAGTGTTCAGAGATACAATAGAAGATGAGGAACATGCTGAGTAATATCAAGAGGTGTAATACTATACTTTGAAATCTAAATGTCTTTTAGTATTGGAGTTGACTGTCTCATGATTATGCTCAAGTATTAAACTCTTTACATCTTGGTGCAATCTGTTTACTTCTATTGAGCTTGTATGACTGGGTGGAGAAACCTGTTTATATAATCATATGTCAGAGATTAATTTAAAAATAAAACTATCTCTCTTAGAGATTTCAATTGCATTTGATGCTGGTATTTGAATGCTGACAGAGGTTACCCAGGGAGGCTGTGGAGTTTCCATCCTTGAGATATTTACAAGCTACCAGCTCTGGGTGGTCCTACTTGAGCATGGAAGTGAGGCCAGATGACTTCCAGAGAGAGGTCCCTTCCAACATCAGCTAGTCCGTGATTCTGTGTGTGTGAGGGCAATCATCAAAGATGGCTGCTATCATTCATAGGACATGTTTCCAGGTACCATTGCAATGGCTGAGTAGGATTATCCTTGTTAGGTAGTCATTTCCCATTTTAACATAGAAACCTCTAGTAGTGGGTAGGCTACATTGAGGAGCTCCCTCAGGATCACAGTTGTTCAGTCTCAACATTCAGTAACTAACTTTTGTTAGCTATTTGTAAGATAAATTAAGTTGTTCACAAATTTTCAGTTTCTGAAGGTTGTTATAAATGCAGTTTACTTCCAGGCTTGGCAGTACTAAATGGACTATTCCTGGAGTCAACCACTTCCTCATTGCTCTCTGACTGTTCTTTGAACTCCTTCCAGTTCATCCAAGTCCTCCTAAAATCCTGGGCTTGGTATTCCAAGAAAGTCCTCTTCCCCATGTGCCCAGGAGCTGTGCCTCCCTCGTGCCTGCAGTGTACTGCAGGGGAGCTCATGTTGGTCACCTGCCCTGGCCAGCCCTTCCTGAAATGGCCGCCCTGTCCCTGTGTGCAAGAGGCCTGGGGACACACCCACCTGCACCCACCATCATGCTGGATGATGGCCTCTTGGAAGGTGGGGCCCCTGTGGTGGTGGTGGCGGCCCATACACTTCTTTGCTTTAATGTTTTCCTCTGCTTTTTTTTTTTTTTTTCTTTCTTCTTCTTCTTCCTCAGGTTTGTTTCAAAATAATCCCTAATCTCCTGTTAGGTAACACATATGGAGTAGTTTGTTGTAGCGTTGTCACCATTTTATGATCAACACCCTTGTATGTAGATAGACCAAAATGTCTTTTCTTTCATTAAGCACATTCACATTTTAGTATTAAATCAGTATGCATCAGAGTTGGTCGTGATAAACAGGAGTGTAAATAAGATTACATTTAAATCTGAGTAGCCTACAGAGGCTTTATAGATTTTTATTTCAGATGTCATAGAATCATAGAATGGTAGAAGTTGGAAAGGACTTCTGGAGGTCATCAAGTCCAGCCCCCCTGCCAGTGCAGGAACACCCAGGGCAGGCCACAGAGGAACAGATACAGGCAGGGCTTGAAAGTCTCTAGAGAAGGACTCTACACCCTCTCTGGGCAGCCTCTTCCTCCATCACCCTCACAGTGAAAAAGTTTTTCCTCATGTTGAGGTGGAACTTCCTGTGTTTCAGTTTGTGACCATTACCTCTCATCCTATCAGAAGACACAGCTGAAAAGAGTCTGGGCCCTCCTATTTGACACTCACCCTTCAGATATTTATAAACATTCATAAGATCCTCTCTCAGTCTTCTCTTTTCCAGGCTAAACAGTCCCAGGGATCTCAGCCTTTCCTCATAAGGGAGATGTTCCAGTTGCTTGATCATCTTTGTAGCTCTCTGTTGGACTCTCTCTAGTATTTCCCCGTCCCTCTTGAACTGGGGAAACCAGAACTGAACACAATACTCCAGATGTGGCCTCACTAGTGCAGAGTAGAGGGGAAGGAGAACCTCCCTGGACCTGCTGGCCACAATTTTATTTATGGCCCCCAGGATACCATTGGCCTTCCTGGCCACAAGGGCATATTTTTGTCCTATGGATGACATATTGTCCACCAGGACTCCAAGGTCCTTCTTTGTGGAGTCGCTTTCCAGCGGTTCTATCCCTGTCCTGTATTGGTGCATGGTGTTATTCCTCCCCAAGTCTAGGACTCTACACTTATCCTTGTTGACCTTCGTTAAGGTTTGCCTTCTCCCAGCGCTCCAGTCTGTCCAGATCTCGCTGGATGGCAGCACAGCTGTTCGGTGTATGAGCCACTCCTCCCAGTTTCATATCATCAGCAAACTTGCTGAGGGTACACTCTATCCCTTCATCAAGGTAATTGATGGAGGTGTTGAATAAGACTGGATCCAGTACTGACCCTTGGGGAACACCGCTAGTTAGAGGTCGCCAACAGGGCTCTGTGCCACTGATCATGATGCTCTGAGCTCTGTTGTTTAGCCAGTTCTCAACCCATCTCACTGTCTACTCTTCTAAACCACACTTCCTGAGCTTATCCACAGGGGTGTTATGGCAGAGTGTCAAAAGCCTTGTTGAAGTCAAGGTAGACAACATCCACTTCTCTCCCCGCATTTACCCATTCAGTCACAACATCATAGAAGGCTATCAGATTAGTCAGACATGACTTCCCTTGAGTAAATCCATGCTGGATACTCCTGATAACCTTCTTTTCTTCCATGTCCTTATAGATGATCTCTAGAATGAGCTGCTCCATCACCTTCCCAGGGATATATAGGAATATATAAGGAAACTCAGTAATGTAAAGGGAAATAAATTAAGATCTAGCTGTAACTTTTGATTGCCAGTTAAAATGTTTAGATTATGTTGTTTTCTGTTTCTTCCACTGCTTCTTTTAAAATATATTAAAGGAATGGCTCTGTTGCAAGTTGTAGTAACACTGAAAGTTTGTATCTCCTGTAACTTTCTAGAGCTGCTTGCTCTGGCTCTCTAGAAGGACTAGTGGCTCATTAGGGACACTATAAATAAATGCAAGGCTTATTTTTCTGTGCCACTAAGTAGGTCCCACTTCAATTCAGAGCAAATACCTTATGTAAGTTTAGTGAGGGGACTTTCCTCAACATATATGTGTTGCTGGCATTAACCTATTGATAATAAAATTCAAAGCCTGTTTTCTCTTGTGAAGGGTGGACAGAGCTTTGTGTGAGCTGTCCAAGGAAATTAGGAGTTTAGTAACTGATGTTGGAACAGAAGAGGAGGTTTCTTTGTATCTCTTTGTCTTTGTGTGCTTTTGACAAATACTGTTAACTACTTGGAATTTGGTCCCCTGTGCTAACCAGAAGTTATGGCGGTGCTTTTGGGAAGTGGCAAATATTTTTTTTTTTTTTTCCCCTCTAATCTTATTGTTTCATTAAGGTTCTGTGGTAATAGTTCACTCTTGCTTATTAGAAATTTACCTCAGGAAAGCAACTAACCGTGTCTTTGTTCTCATGGATCAGAATCCTATTTTCTGTCTTTTTAAAACTATATACATGTTCCTGTGGATGCATAGATCGCTTTATTATTTTTTTTCCTTACTTTCCTTTTTTTAAACATTGTTGTCCAATCATTGTGATTTATTTATTTATTTTTGTCTTAATTTAAAGCATTTACTTTCTGTATATGTGACTTGTGGCACATAAGCCTAAGGAATGTTAAAATGTCTCCAATGAGAATGTGTTGGTGATACCATGATACATCAAGCACATGGTTTGTGATGGCATCCAGTATTATGTAACTGTGTGCTGTAATTATTCAGATGTGATGTCTGTGGACGTATGAACTTGGAAGAATGCAGCATGATGATGCTAAAGGCAGTGTCCAAAGAAAACAAAATCTTTCTCTTGAATCTTGTTTGTTAACTCTTGAGGCAGCTGTGGTGCCTTTTTAGTGTAATATTTACACAGCAGTTGAGGTGTGAAATTTGCCACTGCAGCAACATCCTTATCCATTTTGGCAGTGCTGTGACAAAAGTCATAAGCATGTGCAAACCTGTTCAGTGGGACTGAGAGGACCAAAGGGAAAAGAAGAAGAGATTGAAGAGAAAAAGGGTGCTTTCCTTGAATTTGCAACCATGCTGTTTCAGTTCAGAGTTCAGTATTTGAAGCACTGATGGAGCAGGTGGAGCAGCAAGTTCCTCTGGAGCCGCTTTCTGCAAAATGGTGGTATATTTGTAATGTGGACAATGACCATTAGCCCTGGTCACCTGCTGACAAAAAGAACAAAGCAAAGCTGCAATCTTCTGAATATGGAAACTTCTAAGTTTTCAGTTGTACTCTAGGGGCTTTTTTGAAGTGAACTGTATCTCATGTCCTGGGTTAACGTAGAAGGTTGCATCTGAAGCCTCTGTGCATGCTTTAACCTTCAGTGTAGTAAGCTGAGGGTGCTGTTGCTGCTGGCAGAAGTATCAGATGGCTTCTATGAAGTGCTTACACAAAGCAAGAGGTATCTGATTAAAAGCTGTTTTCTAATAGAAGCCAAGGTTGATGTTCAATCTCTTTAGCATAAAGTGCATTGTTAAAGTAGTGTTTCTTTCTGTAGTCCTTTCCTTGGTATTGTACCTGGTCTTGTTTTGTGTATTAAGCTGTTAACGTTATTCAATTTTACAATTATCCTGGCCCCTTCTATCTCTTAGTGAAAGTAAGAAATTCTTCCCAAATATATCCAGTCATGCTTTGATTAATTTCTGTTGTCACTATGCCTGTAGACCAGGCCCACATTCATTCAAAGACTACTGATCTCAAATCTGAAAAGGGTGTACTGTTGTTTCTTAGTGCCTTTTAAAGTTTAAAACTTTTACTTGAGCTGCAGTGAAAATAACCTGCTTGCTCCATTTTTTCTACAGTTACATTTTAAGTGATTGTTATGGGGAGTACCAGGAAGCACTGGCTCACTGGGATCCTGTGAGCTCGGGGGAGATAGTTGATTGAGATGAATCATTTTTCCTTGTGTCAATGCTGTTGAGATTCTCGTGGTAGTTTTTCAAGCATATTGGCTTCGGACTTCCAGAATTCACCCAATCTCAACCCAGCTCTCTTTAGTTGAGATTATGTTCCTTTTCTGCAGGGTATTTTTGGACCATCTCCCATTACTTATTTTTCTTCAGGTTTGTTGTTATTTCTGTTTTTCTTTTCCACTGGTAGGTATGAGTGGACTGACTGTAGCTTTCAGTCCATCTAAATGTTTAGATCTTTCACACTCAATTGGTAAGAATTGCTTGAAGAAAGGCAGAGGAAAACTAGTGCCTTTTGAGTTTGACATTAAGGCTGATAAGATTAACTATATGAAAAATCAAAAGCAAGATCCAGAGGCTGCTGTAGTGACTACTGTGGTGCAGTGAGGGTTGGGAGTGCTAAGCAAAGGAAGAGGGGCTGAGCGTCCATTCTAGGTGTGCCTTGTAGGATTTGCTTCGGTTAGCTCTGGCCCGGTGGCGTGGACTAACCACCTGTTAGGTGTACTCCAGGAGCACATATTCCCATTAAATTTTATCCATAAGGAATGTGATTTGCATGCTCTTAAATCCTTTCGTAGTGTGGAACTGTAGCATAGTGTAAAGCAGCATGCTCATAGTGAACTGAAACCCGTGTGTAGAAGGTCACTGGAAGGTGAGTCTTCACTAAAGGTCAGTGGCTATGACCCATCCTTGGTGAAAAGCCAAATGAGCCGTTACTGACAGTAAAGTTAAACAAAGGGAGTGGGATAAGGGGACTGTGGGACATAATAAGCCAAATATATGGCTTGATCTGAGTTGTGGCTTGCCAATAAGTTAGTTTGCTGCTTGCATGGTTATAGTTGTAGAACTGTATTGCAGTATTATGAGCGGGTAGGATACTGATCTTGGCAATTTAGGAAAGTTAGAAATGGGTTTATATTGGTGATGTAACACTAAATATGAATAACCCATTCAACAGACAATACTTTTCCCGAAATGGAAAAGTATGATGTTTGTTAAAATGTTTGAGGTAAACACGAAGGCAAGCTGTTAGCTTTAGATGTATGGAAATTAGGCCAGATGTATGGGGTTTTGCAAGGAAAGTGGTAGCCTGGGAATGGAGGAGAGGGTATTTTTGTCAACTGTGAAATGCCCGTTTAGCTGATCTCTATAGCATAAGGAAGCGTAACAGGCCAAGTTACATTTTGACAGCCAGCTGTTACCACCACCGTATTCCGATCTGGCAGCCATGTGTTTTTACTGATGAACAAACACAACAGCTTTTCCAGGTAAGTGCACATACTCATACCATGAAGTAAATACATTACACAGCAGAAGAGGGAGAAGACAGGAAAATGAGTATTGTATTGGGATACCCACATTCTAAACACCTGTACCAGTATTGCATGACCCAGAGTGCACACTTGTGATAACATTTGTTTGTTTGTTTTGTTTTTAATCCTTTTAACACTAGGTCTACCCTGAATTACAAATCACCAATGTTGTTGAAGCCAACCAGCCAGTTACGATTCAGAACTGGTGCAGGAGGGGATGGAAGCAGTGCAACGGTCACCCGCATATTGTGGTTCCCTACAGGTGTTTGGGTGAGTGACTGAATTTCAGATTTTTGTTTCTTCTGCTCTGGGTTTTCATTCTCTTCAAGAAAAAGATAGAGAATCTACTTTTATATCTCTGTATTATCATTTTCTCAGAGGTGGGTTTTGTCCAATTGTCCATTCCTTTGGAACTGCATTAACTAAAGAGAAAGTAATCCTGCTCTTCCTGATACTATTTTCATGAGTGACTGCAAACCAGACTTGTGCAAATTCCGGGAATTTTTGACGTTATCTATCTTCTCCCCTCTTTCTCTCCCGTATCTGCATCCAATTTAGTTTTTTTTGCTTATAAGCTATCTTTTCCCTAAATAAACACTCCCCCCGCGTTGGTTTTTGCATATCTAGTACTTAGTTTCTTACTGTAAAAGACAAAGGGAATCTGTTTTTATTGAAAGCAGACAAAAGATAGATTATTATTTCCCCTGGTTTTCTGCAACTTTATTTTTGTAGCAGTTGCATACTGTTCTCTCCTGTGTCCTTGGTGCTTTGAATCAATTCACTCATTTTAAAGGGAGGTTCAGTCCTTTTTAATTCTCTCCCCCCCCTTCGTTAACCTTTACTTCTGGCAGCATTTGGAAACCAGAATCATGTTAATTTGTTGCTTTCATTAATATTCTAGGCACAATTATTTTTTTTTTTTTAGATTTTTCCATGAGCTTTTTAAGTACATGGCGTTACCACTGCCATTTGAATAATGATAAATTGGCTGCCTAGTTCCATGTTTAAATGCTGGCATTCAGAGTTGGGACTTGCTTTTCTACTAAGCCAGCTAAAGTGTGTGGAAAGCAACTTAGGCCAGTTATTCCATGAAATAAATAATGAAAAAAAACCCAGAAAATACACAATCTCTCTAGAATTTTTGTTCACTTGTGTAGAATAGGTAAAACACATGGCATGTTCCGCCTGATGCCCAGGCGATGAGTGTGGCAACTTAACAAAGATAGGACTGCAGAGTGACTAACAAGCATGCTGCCACTCTGGTCAAAGGTGCCAAAAACAGCAGATGTGCAAAATCTGTACTAAGAAGGATCAGGGAAATTTTATTGTTCAGTAAAGTTTCTAGATGTGATGTTTGTTTGTATGAATATAAAGTAGGTGTCTCTATGCCTGAAGTTTATTGTTGTTGATGCTACTGTAGGTAAGAAGGATTAGTTTATTCTGAGCAAAAGTGTTCAAGAACCCAAATTGAAGACTACTGATGGGGGGAAGGACCTGATTCTAGTAATGTGAATCCTACTGTGGGAAGGAATCTGATGCTTTTTGTGTGTCTCCCAGTCTTCTGTGCGAGTTCAGTTGGTCACTTCCCCCAAAAACTGAAATGCTAAAAGAGCCATTCTCTTCTATGTTTTGTTTACTTCTACATAGTCACAATAAAAATGGTAGCTCATAGTGTCAATGTACTTGTAGAGCCAGATAAGCAACTTGTTAGAGGTGAAGCAGAACTGCAGTCTCACCTGACTTCATCATGATATATTGGATCAGATTCCACATGAGTGCCCTGCACTAATTAGACATGTGATGGAAGAAGATCAGACCAGTCGAACAGAAAAAACAAATTTTTATTATTTATTGTATTGTCATTGTAAGAAAAGTGCTGAATTATGATCAGGGAACTGTTACACTCAGGACTCTCTATGCTTACGTAGATTTGGTCAGTGCCCTGGAGAACTTAAACCTAATTTAAGATAAAAGACAATGTCATCACAAGAGCAAATGAATATAAATTGGCCATTTATAAATTTAATCTGAAAATTATAAGAAAGTTTCTGCAAGAGTAAGGAGCTCCAGCAGTCTTCTGGTAGAAGGAATAAGAAGTCCAGTAATTTAGAAGGAAGTTCATAAATTTATGAAGAGGACTATATGCAGTTCCCTGCAGGAGTAAGAAACTGGGCTTGGACTTTAAAGGTATCTTTCCTGAGTTGTGGTTTTGAATGAAAAATTACTGGGAGTTGAGTGTCTTAGGTAGCAAAGTAGGCTTTGCTTGCTGGAGGCACAAAAAATTAAAGACATTTAAGCACCTCATGGTCATTAATGCTTTGAATTTAGCTCTCATTTTCTTTTCTAAAATCACCCCATATGCTATTTTTCTTTTTTGGACTGATTTCCTTTTAACTGAGGCTTATGCAGTTGTGTCTGCCTGTGTGCTTGCCATCCTTCTCCAGTGCTGCTACTCAGCTTTTGACCCTGACTGGAATAAAACCGATAGAAACAACTACCTTAGATACTGATGTACCTGAGAGTTTATTGGAGGAAGAACAGCCACATAATTACATCCATTGGAGGAAAAATAATGAATGTGGCCATTACCTGTCATTTCTTTATTGACCAGCCTGTGGCTTGTTGCGTATGGTTAGACTTTCTTGCACACAGTGAAGGTCCATCAGAGGAAGAGGCTGGAGGAGTGGATTGTTTTCCCTCATGTCAGGCTGGGAGTATAGCCCATCATGGGAAGTCTGGCTTGCTTAGTATGCAGCAGCGGGGTATTCAGCTATGGCTGGCAGCCCACTATGTCCACTCCTGTTCGTTTGCTGCATTCATAGGGGTGAAGCTGAACCTGGTCATGAGATGAACAGATCCTCTGAAAAGAGCAGAAATCTTGAAAGGGGTGGGGGGGGGAAGTGTTTGGAGTTTTTAACAAAAGCTGTTCGTGTACTTTTCCTGTTGGACAGTTACCCTTTTTATTTATTACTTTGATTTTTCTGTAGTCTAAAAGTTGTGGTCAGATATCTTGAATACTCTTGCCGTGTTATATGTCAAAGGTGCAGACTGGAGGCCAGGAGGTTGATTGAAGTCAGTCTGTCAGCACGTAATGGCTTTGACAGATTATCTTCTTCAATAGTTTTACACAATATCACATTGAAATTTTATATATATATATACATTTTTTAAACTAATCCTGTAGCCTGTGCAGCCAGTTCAGTATGAGGACACTGATTTTATTATTTTGTCACTATAAGCAATACTATGTCTATCTTGGAATACTTTTTTCTAAATCTTACTTGTTACAGAGTTAAGGAGTCTTGAGAGCTTTTTTTTTTCTTTTTTATTTTCCCCCTTCTCTCCTGCTAATACTTCTTCAATGTTAAAAGCTGAATTTTCTGCCTGTCAGCTCTGCATGTGCCTCAGCTGTCCTTGGTGTGGTAGCTGCTAATGGGCAATTTCAGAAGTTCAGCACTGGCAGCACTCATTCCTCAGTAATTTTAGTGCAGATAGACCCTTGGTGTAGACCACTGTTAAATCCATTGACTCTGAGAAGAATTAAGATGCCTAAAGTTTGGCAGTGGACAGCTGATTGCAGGGTTGAGTGTTAAAAATTTCACTTTACTGTAAGAGTCACTTTAAATATCTTGAGTCAGCTAATAGTTTCTTTCATCTTGACATTTATTTTCCACAGAGCTGAGAAACAGTGAGTGCCAGAAATATGTCTACTTTCAGGCCAGAGCATCTTCACAGTCCATTTGCATCCCAGCCTTCAGCCGAGGCTTTGTGATGTGTAGAGTATCACTGCAGCACTCTGCTGCTCCACGAGCATTCTCTCTGAGAATTGTGCATGATGGTAGTTACTGCAGCTGTTTGTAGCAGTATACTTCAGTACTGATGATTAGGTTTATTAGATTACACAGCTTCATATTTTCTTTTAAGTGAATGAAACTAAAGCATAGAAGTGGTAATTTAAATAAGGCAAAATGATAGCCAGTTATTTAAGTCAGCCATTTGTCTTTGCATTGAACACATAAATATGCCCCCTACAAATGTTCTAATTTAACCCAAAGAAGAAAAGCATAACTGGTTTAGTTTAATTTTAAGGTATGATTTTGTGCCTGTGTGCAGGGCTTTGCAATGTTCTTAAAACTTCAAGATTTGAGAAAATATTCCCAGGCCATAGATCTGATTTGCCAGTATATTCACTGCATGCTTCCAGGGACACAGGGGATTACTGTGCAGTTTCAGTTCATTGAAGAGGAGAAACTTCTTGTTTAGAGAAAATTGTCCAGTAAATTTTGGTTACCTTTCTGAACAAACTGAAGGCATTGGCCTTTAGACTATCTTTGTCTTCCTGCTTTTAGGAAATGACATCTTCTAGTTTGTGTATTATTGGCTCGAAGCTCTGTTAGCCATCTTACGACAGAAATAGGAATCTATGTGGATATTTAGGTCTCTTGAATGATGGTGTCAGACTGCTATCTTCAAGGGCAAAAAAAACCCCCGGGAGTTGACTTCTTTGTTGTGTTGCTGTGGGGTTTGTTTGTTTGTTGTTTGGGGGTTTTTAATGTGTTTGTTTGTTTGTTTGTTTTATTGGTTTTGTATGTTTGGGGGTTTTTTTATTGGTTGGTGTGGGGTTTTTTGTTCGTTTGTTTTGTTTTTTAGTAATACAAGGATTAAAGAGTTAAATTATGGTATTTGAGTGAGCAGTGTGCTGCTTGACACTGAGCCGTGCATGTGTTTTAGTGCTCAGTGGTAGCTCATGGTGAGCCATGAAACGTGCTGGCAGAAGAATTAAGATCTGCAGCGCTTCCTTGGCATGGTGTTGGGTGTGTGTGCTGGCATCCTCACACCTGCATCATGCAAAGAACAGGTGCTTTTAAGGCTGAGCCCTCCAGAATGGTGACGTTATAAACTTGCTGTGGGGCACGGCTGCAGGGTTTCATCAGGCAGTGCCAAGAAGATAATAATTTCCACTTAGGTTTGTGGAAACTCTTCTTGAAAAATAGGTTGGCCACAAACCTGGCCTTGTTAACTTTGGCAGGATATCTGCCACTGGCTGCAGCAGCAGTGCAGGGTTTCTGCCAGTGTTAGGGCAGTGTGGGCAATAAGCAGTTCTGGTTTGCTCTCTCCTCTCTTCACTTCCTGCCTGAGGAAAAGCAGCTGGTGAATTTGTGCAGTGGGGGCTGTGAAGTGAGGTGGTTCGCTCTGTGTTCCCAGCTGGCAGCGGGAGCGGGCATCCTTGTCCCAGTGCTGTGATTCTTTGAATACCCTGGGTACATCTAAGGCTATGCTTTTCTGAATAGATGACATTTCATTTACTGTTAGAGAAATACACCCCAGCTCAGCTGCTCATGGTGCACTGTAGCCCTGTAGAGCGAGGAGAGGTGAAGTTACACAGATGTTTGTGGGTCAATACGTGGGCATGGCAAACAAACAACTGCCCAGTGGGGCACAGGGGAATTGCCAGGACAGTGGTTAACCACACCGTGTGAAGTGCTTGCTTGCATATTCTTGTGTGACTCTGCCATTTTCCTGCTAGTGTATGCTGCGAAGCACTGTATTCAGCCCATGTTGGAAGGATCCAGATGTATTGGAATATTGTTATGTATGGAGCCTCTGTCAATCAAAACATGATTGCTTGAAATCATTTGTTCATAAACAAGTGGATTAGGTTATATGACAAGTATATTTTGCTGTTTGGTTATGTAGTGAAAAGCTGGCTTCTGTTTCTGATTTTAACAAGAACATCTTGGAAAATATTTATTAACTTGTCATGCTTTGTTACTCTTAACAGCCTATAAAGTTAACCCCTTGTCGATGTCAGAAGAAAAGGTGTACTCAAGTTCTGATACACAGACCTAGCCAATTACACCAAAGCAAACACTGAGGTTAGGTCTGGAATGAATCATTTAAATATATGTAATTGACAGTTCTTTTGGTTCATATGGTAGTTTACTTCCAATTTTAACGGTGGGATTTTTTGTCACACAAATGTGTGAAATACCTGTTTACTTCTGCTACCTGTCAGTACTTGCTATTTGTTTTTCCTCTCAGCTCACTGTCTATTGCACCTATTTCTGATCACAATGGCAAAACTTTTCTGGGTACTTTGGGAGTGCTTTCCACTGACTTTTCCATGCGGTGCCTGATTAACAGAATGATATTAAATAATTGTCATGGAGTTTTCCTGTCCCTGCTGGTTTAGCTATCCGCCTCCAGCTTGCCTCAGTCTCCGCTCAGCCATGAGAGTGATGCAGACAAGCCTCACACCACACTCTTTTCCTAAAATAAAAAAATGCACTTAATTTCACCTACACGACTACATAGTGTCTAGTTTTTTTGACAGCGGTAGCTGACAGGAAGAAGAAGATCTCCAAAAGTACTGACAATCTGAATTGCTTAGTGGGGAGACCACGGGTAAAGATATTCTAGGTGCAATGAAAGTGGCAACTATGCATTGGGAGATATATTTCATCTCTCTTCTTTGCTCCCTCCCAGACAATATTCCTGCCTACTAGTGGTATTTTTGGTATAGAGCTGGTGGGCAGATGAGAAAGCCCTGCCTGCACAGCCTAGGCACACTTTTCTTTGTGAAACTGCAAGCGCTGCAGGGATAATTAGGTGTCCTAACACACTGGCTTCCTTCCACTGCAGCAAAGCCTTGGCAGGTGCTTCCTAGCCAGGTCCCTGCCCAGGTCCAAAGCCACATTTGGCTGCGCGCTGGCCGCTCTTCGGCACTGAGCCGGCAGAGTTCTCTCCAGCGTCTGTGTCCTCGCGGCTGAGCTGACTGCGGCAAGCTTTTAGAGTCCCCATTCCTGAAATGTGTTCTTAAATGCCCTCCTTTGCAGCAGTGTAATTAAGAGCATGCCCTGACATGCTTCGTTGAATAGAAATGGTTTTATGTTATACCTGAACTCTGTTGGCCTGAATTTTACAGTCAGCTTCTGTAACAGAGAAGAAAGTGGCTGTTAAGCATCAGTTGGGTTGCTGATCATTTGTACAAACAATAATGAATAACAAAAAAACAACCAAACAAAAATAACCTTTTTCATTATAATTCTAAGCAGCTGTATTGCCTCGTGGCTTAGAACCGTGTCTTTCCAAGTATTCTTATCGCAGACAGGACTGTATAAACGGTTAAAATGGCCTTTGGTGTTTTTTCAAGGATCAAAATACCATCAGCTGGAGACAGAGGTGGGGAGTGGGCAAAGAAATCCAGAATGAGATCGCCCACCAGTAGCATGAAAACTTCCTCTGGTAGTCACAGATCTCTTTCTGGAGGCTTCCACCTCCTCACTTGTGCCAAGCACTGTTGGTTTTTTCAGCTGTTGGTTTAAACAGATCCTAGCTAAAGGCATGGAAACCTTGATGTGAAGAGATAAAGCAAAATTATCATTCTGGTGGTAACCAGAATCTACCTTTATGGATGACTAAGAGTAAATATAACATCTTATTTTTGTATAATAAGATGAGGAGAAGAAACAAATCTGAACTCATGTGTTTCTGTGCATTTTTTGCACGTTTTACTTGTTTCGCAACTGCAGTAAGGTTCTTGTAAGAAAAGGATTTGTGGAACAGGTTGCTGCACAAGAAGTTTTTGAGATCTTGAACATAACATCTCTGCAGATCTACTTATAGAGTAGTAAAATAATTCCTCATAGGTAAACATTGAAACGGGGGGTTTACTTTGCTATTTGCAGTGGACAGAGGAAAGCAGAATGGGTCATGTATACACCTCAGAGACAGCTCACAGGAAGTGGTCATTGATATGTGGAAGTCTTCTCCATAACTATCCATTAAAGACATCACTACAAATTGAAGAAATACTGTGGGGTGGTTGTTGTTTTTGGTTTGGGGTTTGGTTTGGTTTGTGTTGTGTTGGGTGTTTTTTGGGGTTTTTTTTTGTTTTTTTTTGTTGGTTGGTTGGTTGGTTTTTTGGGTTTTTTTTTTAAAGGGTTTGTTTTTGGTTTTTTATGTTTAGGAGCTTGAAAAGGTAAATCAGCTTTCTGTTTGAATGACCAATGCTAGTTGGGCCAAGTTTTCTGTCTCTTGTAACTCTGCCCAGGCTCTCTGAGTATGTCAGTGATTAAAAGCAACATGCTTTTTGCTTTTTCTTCGCTTCCTTATATAAAATGAGTCAACTATAAAAAGTAGTGCTGAAAAAGAGTATTACATTAGTAAGGTTTAAAAGAGCTCAAAAATTAGAAAAGGGGGAAGCTAAGGTGGCCTTCTGACCAGTTTGACCCTTCCTGTGCAATTGCAGGGCTACCCTGTTTGCTTGCCCTGTCCCACTGTGTGCACCTCAAAGAGTTATTAAGGTGGTTTCTTCTGACTTCCTGGATCAACCTCTTCCCCAGCCTTAGTTACTGCTCACCACTCAAATCCTGCCTGGAGACAAAACTAGTGTTCCACTCTGAAGTTTCTCTAACCTTACCTGAACACTTTGTGGAGACAGAGGTTTAGTTTTATAAAGGTCACGAGGGTGAGGAGTGTCATCCCTAGGTTGCAGTTGGAAGGCTGGAGAAAGGCTGGGGAGAAGCTTTGAAACCAGAAGTATCTGTTGATAGTTGGGCTCCAAAGTGTTAAAGCTCTTGAAACAGCGTTCGTATGTATGTGTGTGTATGTACACGTGCACACAAGGGATGTGTGCTTCTTTATGAAGCATACACATCTATTTGGTTTTGATAGATGTCTGTATTCTCACATGTACACAACCTGTGAGTAATGCATGAAACCACTGTGTAAGTTTCATAGCTTGTTCATTGTATGCATCCAGCTTTTGGAACGAGACAGACCAGGAACTGTTCATCTAAATGTCTTTGTAGTGCCATAGAGCTGATTCATCTTTCTTTTTTTTTGGTATTTCAACTTCTTTACTTAATTTTGCAGTGGGAGAATTCTGCTAATTAAAGTGTGTTGTTTGCTTAGCCTTTTAGGAAGGGAAGATGGGGAGAGGGAGAGAAAGGAAGTGTACATCTTACCACGTGTCATTAAATTGATTTGCATATGAAGCAACTTCCCACAGATTTCTGTCACCTAACTGAAAGTGCAGTGGTGAGATCGCATACTTCAATGCATTTTGGCCTCAGAGGAGGATTGAATGTCGCCAAGATTTGATGCAATTGTTAACTGCAAAGGAAGAGTCAGTGATGGGAATCACAGAATATTTCTAAAAGATGCTAGGGAAGGTCCTGGAAATACATTCAGTAATCCTGTTTGAGGGGGTAGAGTTGTGCTTTTTTGCAGTACTGAACACCTAGGAATATTGGGCTTTTGAATGAGTAATGAGTATGATACTGAGCAAGAGGCTTCTTTTTTTTTTTTTTTTTTTTTTTAAGAAGTAGGCAGACAAATGGGTAGTGTGTCTACTTTGATTTTTCAAAAGAAATTTAACAAGGTCCATTACCAGAAGCTATTAAAGAAATTAATCTACCATGGAATAGAAGAAAAAATTCTTAGGTGGGTGAAGAAGAAGATAGATTAAAAAAGGCAGGAATTAATGGTCCATCCTCAAGGTGGAGAAGGGTCACCAGTAGAATCTCAAGGGATCAGTTCTTGTGCCTGTGACATTAAAAATATTTGTGATTTGGAAAAAAGGGTAAATAGAGAGGTGACCCGTTTGATGATGACACTTAAGTTATTCAACGTAAAATTAATAAAGGCAAACTCTGAAGAATTTCAGACAGGTCTTTTATATTGATCCGGAGATTAAATGTCAGGCAAAAATTGATGTAGTGCACATGGAAGAAGCACAAAATAAATTAATCTTTTCTTAGTTTATTTGATGATGATGTGATTAGCCTCAACTTCTCAGGACTGAGACCTTGAGTATTAACAGCTTTGTGAAAACATAGGTTCA
Organism: Megaceryle torquata; assembly: GCA_024611175.1. NCBI lineage: Eukaryota > Metazoa > Chordata > Aves > Coraciiformes > Cerylidae > Megaceryle > Megaceryle torquata. The sequence goes on along the minus strand of JANIJG010026288.1, from coordinate 31,099 downwards.
TTAGTGCCAAGAAATGCAGTGTTAGGGATTATTAGGAAGGGAAAGAGGAACAAGATGTAGAACATAACTGTTCCACTGTGCCAGTTATGGACTTAGCTGTATTTGTGAATGCTATGCAGTTCTGGTCTTCTTCATGAAGTATAAACTGAAGAGTTTAAAGAGTGATGGTAAGTGCCTGGAGTATGACACAGCTCCCATGGAAGAAATTGCACAGTAAATTAGAACCTTCCAGCATAGAAGGGAAGATGCCTGGAGGCTCTGACAGCACGCTGCGAAGTTATTAGTAGCTTGGAGAGGATGGATTAGGAATGGTCATTGACCTTATCTTTCATGATGAGACCTTGGGTTATCAAATGAGACTAGCAGGATCTAGGCTCCAAGCAAACAAAAGTCATTGCGTAGTTGTATACTTTTGTTGTACAGTGTGTATGTTCCTCATCCCTCTGCCACACTGTCTTGTGAATGGTGAGAGCCTACAAAGATTCAAACCCCAAAAGGATAGTTCACTACAGGATAACTCATCAGGTGTTAGGTACCTTAGTCTTGTGACTGTGGAGATGGTGGTGAAACACTGTCTTGGGGAAATACTGCCACATGCTCTTCTACACTTTACACCAATTTTTGACGTTGTGTTATAGGTACCTGCTGTTGACCCCTCGAGCAAAAGGGTTATTTTGGACTGAGACAGGCATTCTCATGCTTATATGAGTTTCTTTCCCATATCAAAGGGTGCTTGTCATCAGACTTCTTAGCCCTGTCCCCTCTAACCTGCTGCTTTTCTGCTTTCCTGTATCTCTGAGGGCTGCTACCTCTGTCCTGCTCTTCTCACTGAGTCTCTCTCACTTTAGGCATTCCAGCCTTGCTCCCTTTTTTAGCTCACCAAGTGCTACTGTCTTATCCATCAACATTCCACTCAAGTTCCCTTGCCCCCAGGCACTGATGATTTTGAGTAATCCTCTTCCTAGCTTTGGCATCCATCTCCTCTCAGCATCTGCTATCCAAGCCAGTCTTACTTGTGCCTGCTTCCCAGCTCTTCATCAGCTCTGACACACATCTGCAATCATTTCACCTCTCACTTGATGAGCCAGGCAGATGAGACCCTGTGATCCTTCTGAGGAGCAATGAGATCGGTCTGTTCTAGCACAAATGCCAGGTAGCACCTCAGAGGAAACAAAAAGAAATACCCTTCTGTTCCAGCAAAAACATGCTCTGAGTTCTGAGCATACTGATAGGTGTTTGTTCACACCTGTCAGTCCTTCATCAGATGTAAAAAAAAAAAAGGTATAATTGCCTCAACTTAGATTGTATTTCAACAAATTCCAATAAAACTTGCATTATTAAAGCATTCTTGATGATTGGTATAGTCACAGACTGAGGGTTGTTTCTGATGTTGCTTCATTTGTGTTGAAGGACTATGTTGTTGCTCTGTCAGATGACCTAACTGCTGTGAGGTATTCCACTTAAAGCTTAGCTAAAGTAAGATGACTTTGTATACAAAAATGGTTATTGGTTTCCCCTTTGGTGGTATCTGATGAATGTTCTAAATGGTCTCTATTTTTCCTTTTTCACTGAAAAATGCAGATCTGTGATTCTGTGTTTCCTTATAACTGCATTTAGTTACTTTAAAAAAACAGACCAAACCATTCCAACGAAACAAAAACTGAAACAAACAAAAAACCACAAACACAAAGCACCTTAAGTCCTTAAAGTTTTTATTCCCCCCCTTCTCTCCACTACTTCTATATGTGGCTTAGCACATGAGATGAGCTGGGAACAGCCAAACCAACTCTCATTGCATGATACTTAAATTAGCAATGCTTCCAGGGTATCAGAAGTCTCTGGACAAAAGTTGTTCTTGTGCACCCTGAGTATGTTCTGTCTATGTTGGTTTATTTCATTACTTTCAGCAGTATTATTGTGCCCATGTAATTTAAAGGTGGTCTTGCATTTAAGCTCTTTTGCCTTGACTTTAAGTTCTAAAGTGTTTTCTTGATTTGGTATTGTTCTTTATATCACAGTACTTTAACCAAGACATCAGAATTACTTTTCACAAAAAATGTGTTTAAAAATAGCACTGGAAAATGGCTCTTAGCTTGTTAACCATAGCAACAAAATTTTTAAAAACCTAAACAAGTACTATAGCCAACAGTATATGTGTTAGTTTTTTGTTGCCAAGAATGCTGTTTTGAATTGCTCTCATTATTTGTCTTTTTAATTTAGGCAGGCAAAACTCTGAATTAAGTGGCTTCCTGTGAAAGGTCTTTTGTCCTCCATTAAGAGACTTTAGGCATGTGTTTATTAATATGCTTTTAAATTTTCATCCTTAGTGGATAGCCTGGCTTTTGGGGAAAGGTCACGTCACTGAGCTCATATGTAACCTTGGAAAAGTGTTTGCAAAATATGTAGGAAAGAACTTGGGTTAATTTTCAGGAAGGTCTTTCTCATTTAGGGCACATTACCCTTCAGGCAAAAGAGGGCTGGTAAACTAGTACTTAGGATGTGACAGTGCAGCGCCTCAGCATTTATTTGCCATCAAAGGATAAATTGTCCCTAAGTGGCATGGAGAGGCACGGCAGCATTGCATGGCAGTGTGGAGGTGTGGCAGCATTACAGGGCTGTGCTTGAAGTCCTGGAAGTCGCTCAGGTCTAGCACGTGTTCCTTCATCAGACCTCACTGCTGACAGCCTCTGCATGGAGAAACAGGTACAGCCTCACATCAGGCAGGCTTGGTAACCAGTAACATTCCCATGAAATGGCAAGCTGGGATTTGAGGGCTGCAGGGCGGCATCCACAGAGTTGTGCTGGGATGACACTGGCCATTTTCATTTTGGACAGATTGCTGAGCTTGGGAGTGTGTCCCTAGGGAAAGTTACAGCACTTCATGCTTGTGTAAACATCCGAAATCTTTGCAAGATGAACATGGTGACATTTGAAGGTCAGACATGCTTCAACACTTTCGGTCCCTTACCCACAAGCACAGGCATCTTTATCATGCAAGCAGAAATTCCCTTTGGGGTCCTTTCAGAGGAAAGCTTATACTCTGATCAATAATAAAAACTAGTGTGTTAACAGGAGACATTTTGTGTTCAAATGTGGGGGTTTATTTTCTTGTGGAAAACTGCAATGGAAAATAGAAGTTGAGAATGGTTGTATAAGATCTGTAAGAAAGAAGCATCCATTAACCATCTAGGAATTCAGGTTTTGATGAATCCACATAGATAGTAGATTACCTTTGAAATGGAAAAGCAAGCTGGTTTTGTTACGCTTGTCATAGGATCTCCTGCAGTTACTTACTCCTGCAGTTACTTTTGGTGTTCTGTTTTTTTCAATAGAACAGTCCCAAATGCTCTCAGTTCTTACTTTTGATGACTTTTTGGTTGTCTGTTGTTTGTTTTTATTTTAAAGGTTGCTTCTGTTGAAGCTCTTTATATTTGCACACGTGGTTTGTCAACAGCCCTGAAAACTGAGAGCTGAGTAGACTACAACTAGCAGCCCTCCATCTGACCCCTCCTCCAAAAGCAGTGGAACAGGAGTGTATTTTTTTTTAAGGAGTTATTTTGATCTCACTGTGTGAGATTTTTGTGCTCAGAAAGCTGTTTGGAGGTCAGGCAGGGGGATAAGTGGTTAGGATGGAGGTGGATGGTCCAAGGAGCCTCCATCTTGCCCTGGCATAACTGGGGGGCTGCTGATGGGGAGGCACTTCTGTCACCTCTGGAGTGAGATGTTACTGCCCTTCTACCATCTGCCTGCCTGCCAATCTTGTCTGGCCTGTTAGTGTAGTGGGTATCATGAGTTTATGTAGTTTGCTCATTCTTGTTATAGTAAGATAAAGAGTGAACTATGGTACCCAGGGGTAGGAATGCACTGACTTTCACTTACCAAAGAAAGCATCTGATGGGATTGTCTGGGTGGGATTTATTTATTTATTCTCCATGAGAAGACTTGCACTGGTTTTATTTGAAAGGGGCTGTACTAGACTCTTCTCTGCTTCTGCCTTCACTGGGTTGAAAATGAAGAAACATGCCAGTGCAGGGGAGTTCCAACATGATGGAAGTGAAAAATCTCATTCTGCAGAGCAGCTGTACATGGCCAGTTTCATTTTAAACTTTGTAGGCTTGATCTATGACCAGCATAATACTTAATACCCACAAGCTGCTTGTTAACAAAAATAAAGCTAATAACTTTAATACTCCATTACCTTGAAGAATTGCTTCTGATTTACTGATTATGGTAGTGTCTTTTCTCATGAGTAGTTTCATCTGTTTTAGTGAGTGTATGAGCAGTTCTGCATTTTGATTTTGCTGTGAATTTAAACTTTATTCATATGTTTTGAACTTTCTTACTGACCTCTAGGTTGAGAAATAATAGTAGGGTTTTTCAGTATGTCCAGAACTGTGTGGAACTTTTTCTTAATGTTTGCTAAGGGAACTTAAATGGGAATTTGTTCCAGTTAAATAGGTGAACCTGAAGCTAATACAAAATACTTCAGTTTTGGTAGAACATAGGAGTATTCCTCAGACAAAAATTATCATCTTTCTTCTTAACCTCCTGATTTTTTTTGTTGTTTTCCATGCAGGATTTATTTGTGTGCACCTAAAAAATTGCTAAGAGTTTTATCTTAGTTACAGACTAACTCATGTACTTAATTTGTCCACCAGAAATACTTCCAAATTATTCAGCTTCAAATAAGGATAGCAAAAACCTGTGCTAGGGATAATGAATAAGAATAATGATTATTCAAAATTATTTACTTCCTGCATTAATATGTTTGATCTTTAACTCCCAGTGGCTTTGCAGTAAGTTCTTGATGTGTGAAATATTTAAATTACCCCATTTTTTTTCTATTAGATCATTGCAAATAGGTCAACAGAAAATTGAATAATAACAACTTGATATCAAAGTTAATTTTGGTAACACAAATTAATTTTGGCTCTGTAGTAATAGCGTCTTCTACTTATTTTTTTTCCAGAAGGTACTTAGGTGAATACATCAGCAGTGTCTGCTTCTTAGGAAGTCTGGTTATCCATGCTTTGAAGGAGACTGGTTTTTATTTTAGTTTTTCTCTTCACTGTTCTTCACTGAGTTGGTCTTATATATGATATGTTTTCATACCTTTTTATTGTAGTTTAACCAAGGATGCAATTTCTGAGTATTTGTTATTTTGTCAAGTCACTCTCTTCCCCTCATGACTGTTCTTAATCTGTTACAAGATTATTGATTATTTTTGAACAGCTCCCTGTGACTATAGCTGTTTGGAACCAGACCACCCACCAGAGATTACAAACCCTTTGGGAAAAGGACTGATTTACAGTTTTTGTGTTACTTAACACAGGAACATCCTGCCCTGTGACTGAAAGCCCATATTTCACCTTACAGTACAAATGAGAAACAATCAACAACATGCATATAATCCTATAGCTGAAGCTGTTGCTTTTGACATGTTTTCTGGGATTTGTTTGCTTGGTCTATACTAAATATGTGGTAGGAAAACCTCCTTTTATGTAACATGGACCTTTTTTGTGTACGTATTTAGTTTTCTTTTTGGAGAAGAACTTTCAGGAATATTTCCTTCTTACATTAAAATCCCTGATTAGTTCTTTATTCAACCTAAAATTCATCTCCCTGTGTATAGGGCATCTTTATTATGTCTGTTTCATAACTTGGTTAAGATTGAATTCAATTACATAATTTTTCTTCAGTGTGGGAAGAATGGAAGTCTTTTGGGCAGGATTTCCATCTGATGATGCCTGCACTGCCACTGGGAGGACAGTAGCCATCTGTGAATGCTTTGCCAGCCTAGAGTTGGAGGAAGCATTCAGACAGAGGTTGAAGGTTCTGGGTTTGTTTGTCTTTCTGCTGCCTGTCCTCCAGCCTACCTCTTGCAGCTCATCTCAGTTCAACAAAGATCAGTTGACAAATGGTTTTGGTGAAATGTAAACTGAGACAACAAAATGAATAATCCCAAAAGTGCCTTTCAGTAAGGGGTATCTCAAAACCCAGGTCTCTGATCTTGCTGGTGGCATGGTCACAGGTGTGGTAAAAATGACAGAAGACTAAGCTAGAGGGTGCAGCTGAGGAAGAGGAGAGCATGGAGCCACCCTCTTTTGTGAGCAACATTGACCTGGGTTGGCCTAAGCCAATCTAAACCAATGTTACCAGTATGCACAATTTTTTGAGAACACACAAGCTCCTGGGCTCATCAGTGGCCCATGAAACACTGGGTACAATGGTTTTTGGTAGTTATCTTTGAGTTTTATACTCTCAGATAGTAGACTGAAAATAGAAAACACACCATGTATAGATCATCATTGTATTGTTGTTGTAGAGCACTAAGTGATAAATCTTTCATGTTTCTTTTCCTATTGCAGATTGGGAGGGGAAGGGAGGACTCAAGCTTCAGTCCAATTACAGTGTTAACTTCCCTTCTCCATGTCCTTTTGCTCTGTTCTGTAAATGATAAATATTTTGATATGTCACTTTGTTCTCAATTGCTGTGGGAAACAAGGTTTTTAGACTGAAACTTGATTGAATCTTAATCTAACTTTTTTTTTTTTCTGTAGCCTACCCAGAACCTGTTTAGTACTGAATTTGTTCTCCTTTATTAACTAGCAATGATCTGCCAAGTTAATTTGGCATATCATAAAGGAGTAATACTGAAGTCTCGTATACCTTTTCTTTTTGTTAAACTCTTGAAAATGATAAGCAGCTGTAAAGTTTTATTTCAGTTTTCAGTGATGTAACTGCCCTTATAATTTACAAGATGTTTCTTATGTCAAGAGTGTTTCAAGAGTAACTTTTAAAGTCTAATAAAAATGGAAGGTGTAATTTGAAGTTAAACTCTAATGCCACTTTGATTATGTATGAGCAATTCAGTGTGCACAATTACAGTTATTTGGTCTGTTAAAACAGAATCAATTTACAGTAGTTTTTTGTACATTATCAGAGGTAAAGCTCTTAAGAAAAATTTACAATACCATGCACTCTGCTGAGGCCAGCTAGTATACTTAAGGGCATTGGAGAAGTGGGAATTGGAGAAGTGGGAGGAATTCCTTCTGAGCCTCCTGAGTGCTTTGAAGTGCTACCTATTTCTGTTTGTCCCCCTCCTCTCTTCCAGCGCTATGGCTTGTGTCTCTGAGGTTGCTCATTGCACCAAAATCCTGTTGTTGTCAACTGCTTGACCACAGAAGAAAGTACAAACGGTGGCTTCACTGTATTTTGACCTGTGTGCCACACCAGTTCTCTCAAGATTTCTGTCTTATCACATGACAGCTGTAGCTGGGGATGAAATGGAGTAAAATAACACCTTTGGGGAAACCTTACTGAAGAACTCATTGATGTTGCTTCTCATTTTGCAAAACTGATCTTTTATGAAGTACTGCTTAAAGCAGGGTCCTTGTTTTGCTGAGTTAGGATGTCAGCTTACTTGGCCTGCTCCTCTGATGTGACAGGTTCTGATTTCCAAGAGAGAATGGCCATGCTGCAGGAGGTGCCTGAGCACTTTCCCTACTCCAGCAGATCCCTCTGAGAGGGTCCTATCTTGAATCTCTTTTGGTAGCTATGCTCTGAAGCCTTGGTTAGGCAATGGAGTCCAAGCAGCATATCTAAGGAAAAGAGCTTTTACCAATGACAGTATGTATAAAAGTCGCATGTGAATAATTACATTCTGTTTAGGTGAAATTTTTCTTGTTAGCAGTTTGAATTCAAAAGCAAGCAAGCAAGCAAGGAGGCACCTCCTGTTCTGTTTGGTCAGTCTTGACCTGAGTATGTTGAGGGCTGGAGCTACTCTCTTATGAGTACAGGCTGAGAGAGTTCAGCCTGTTCATCCTGGAGAAGAGAAGGCTCTGGGGAGATCTTATTGTGGCCTTCCAGTATTTGAAGGGGGCCTACAAGAAAGCTGGGGAGTGACTTTTTACAAAGGTCCGTAGTGATAGGATGAGAGACGATGGTTTGAAACTGGAAGAGGGTAGTTTTAGGTTGGAAATAAGGAAGTTCTTAACTCTGAGGGTGGTGAGACACTGGAACAGGTTGCTCATGGAAGTTGTGGGTGTTCCATCACCAGATATGTTCAAATACAAGTTGGATTGGGCCTTGAGCAAACTGGTCCAGTGGGAAATATCCCTGCCCATGGTAGGGGGTGTGGAACTGGAGTGATCTTTAAGGTCCCTTCCCACCCAAAGCATTCTGTGATTCTATGTTGTGTTTTTATTGGCAAGGTGTCTCCTGTGCTGGACTTCAACAGGAGCATTGAGAGATGGGATAGTCTTTCTGGGGAGTTAAAGCAGAGGCATTTGTGTGGGAAGAGGCTGAACCACCAGGAAGTGTTGCGCTGGTGCACTGTCCCTATGTATGTTCTCCATTTTTTATTTACCACCACAGCTAATGAGCTAGCTGGAATGCTGCCCTGCTGCCAACATTGGAAGAATTGCCCAGAGTAACATCAGTTACTCATCTGCTGCTTTTTCCATTCCTGATGACTAACCTCGCCTTTGAAGCTGCCTCCTTCCCGGTGTCGTGTGTAACTCCATCCTGATGGGATTTGGGGTCTTTTGAGCCCTGTCTAGGTGAAACACTTTGGCCAGCTTATGAGTTCCCAGAGAGAAAAGAGTAAGAATCATTTCAGCTCATTTTAGTGACCTATTGTCAAATGTATGTAAAAATACATGATATGCTGACTTTGATTTCTTTAATATCATTCATGTGTTGTCTTATTTGGGGCACTTATTTGGATAGAACAGAATCATAATCTGTATAAGAATCTGGTTTATAAATTGAACAACTCGAAGCTTCTGCCCGTGAATGTTTTCTTCAGAGAACCAGTATAGTAAAGCTGTAGACATGTTTCAGGGAGTCCTCTATTGGCATAATACTGAAAAACATGGGTTGCTAGTCATTCAGAATTGTCCTTACATGAAGAAATGACAGTGTTTATCAGTCGTCCATTGCTTATAATTAGTGCTTCATTTCTAAAAAGTGGTGCTTGCTGAAAGCAGAATGTAACGTTGGATTTAGTCTGCCTGACTTGTTGCTTCCTTGAGTTACCATGCCCAAGTCAGCTCTTTCTCCAAAGCTGTCCTATCCCTGCTACCTTATAACCGAGCTGCCAGACCACACTGCTGTCTTTCCTGCAACATGAGTAAAGACTCTTCTCTTACAGAGCAAGCCCACATTTTGTCAGGTGCTTGTTTATCTGGTTACCTATAAACTTTGTAAAGCCTGAATGTGATTTGCATTTTGGTTTGGTTTGGTTTGGTCTGGGTCTCAGCAAATAAAATATTCAGGGTTCAGTGGTGTTAAGGGAAGTGATTGCTTAGGTTGTTAATAATCGGCAAGGTATTTCTGCTAAGTTGATCTTCAGCTGCTGCTTAAAGAGTTATTTATTCACCCATCAGGACCTTTGCATAAGGTGGTACTGCAAAAACAATTACTGCCTGAACTCGATTTCATAGTGACTTCTGCTTTTTGTCAAAATGGAGTGAGCAACAACTGACTTAAATTACTACTGAACTAAAAAGAATTATTTTTTTTTTTAATAAAGAAATGTGCAGTGTGAAGGTGTTTATAAAGGCAAAGAAGAAAACTCAAAAATTTGAAATCTTACAGATGTAAACATTTCCTTGTTTAAAATGTGGTTTATTTCTCATTGGTATCCTAGTGTTAGGAGGGGCTTTTGATGGCCAAACATTAGAGGTATCTGTAGCATTTTATTTATTTCCACCTATCTGTATAGGCTTATTACTCCTCCTAGACTGTAGTGACTAGTGGAGCCTTCTTTTAGCCTCACTTAGTATGTTAGACACTTTACCCCAATTACTAAGAATGGCCCATGAGAAACATCTCATCAAATAATAATGCAAAGCACAGTGGGATTACTGGTCCCAGTTGTGCTGAGTTGTTTCCAAGCATCTTATCTTTGTGCCATTTTACCACTTGATTGGTGTCTTCAGCAAGTCACTAGTACAAATACAGAGTACTAATGAATTAATTAATCCAACTGCTTCTTACTGTTTCTATTTCCGAGCCCATTTTCCAAGTACATCTTATGTTTTGGAGTGCATTAAGTGTCATGGCAGACAGAAGGGAGGCACAAAATTTTAGACTCCTGTTAGATTGGCATTTGCAGCTCTTGCTGCAAAACATGCCTGCTGTGAGAGGAAGCAGCAACAGTAACAATGAACATGCAGCTTGTTGCGCATCTTGGCAGCAAGCAGAATGTGCTGTTAATAGCTGAAGTGTTAAAATTCCTGTATTTGGTAGCATTTATGAATCATGCTCTGTTTTGAAATTCAGCTATATTATAGCTTGTAAAAACCTGAAGGCAGCTGGGGGGGAGGATAAGATTCACAAAGTTATGATTCCTTAAGATTTGGAATGTGTCTGCTTTTGAGAAATGCCATTGTTCTATTTGATGTTTATATTTAAAAATAAGGAAAATCATTAAAATGGGTCCTGTGATACCAGTCATCACACTGCAATTTTGTTAGTAATTTATGATGGGGAGCATGACCAAGTGGTATCCACTGCTGCTCTGCTGGTTTCTGTCACCTGTCCTGGGAGTTAAGGGCACTTGACAAGGACCTGCAAGCAACCTGTGCTGACTTTCCACAAGCAGTTTCTCCCTCAGCAGGGCTTTTTGGTATTTGTGTGGTGCTTGACTCTTGCTTACTATTGAATATCCTATCTGGCAATGATGTTAGCAGAACTATAAAGAAGCTCATCAGTCATGAAGAGTTGCATAATTGGGAGAGGACTTAAGAACATGAATAGAAGGAATAAAGGGGATCTCAACAAAGTCAACAAGGTAGGAGGCAATTAATATTCTGAGATTCACATGAAAAAATCAAATGTACTTTGTATTAAAAAAACCTGCAAATGATGAAGAGACTATTTCAGCACAATAATTCTTCCCACCCAAGGCTTTTTCTTAGTATTCCTGATTTTTTTTATTGCATTAGCATCTCAACACTGGTTGAGATGATGATTCTGGTCTAAAGACTGTTTTAGCTGTGTAACAATGTCCTTTTTCTGTCCTGAATGAAATACCTCTTTTCTTGAGGTGATAGGTGGTCCTTTATTTACCAAGAATATGTGCAGTGCCCATACATATAATGAGGCCAGGGTAGCGTTCCTGTTTCCTTCTCTTGAGGGTTAGTGAGTCCAGATAGTGTTGTTTCTTTGACCTCTGGTAAAGGGGCTCTTGGAAAGGTGCCCCTTTAAGAAGCCAGTCACAAAATCACAGAATTATTGAGGCTGGAAAAGACCTCCAAGATCACCAAGTCCAGCCTATGACCTAACACCACAGCATCAGTTAAATCATGCCACTAAGTGCAGCATCCAATCTTTTCTTAAAAACCTCCAGCAATGGTGACTCCACCACCTCCCGGGGCAGTCCATTCCCGTGTCTAATCACCCTTTCCATGAGGAAATGCTTCCTAATATCCAACCTAAACCTCCCCTGGAGCAGCTTCAGGTCATGCCCTTTAGTCCTGTCACTAGTTCTCTGGGAGAAGAGCCCAGCCCCCACCCGACTACAACTTCCCTTCAGGTAGTTGTAGAGAGTGATGATGTCCA